>CATIWR010071839.1:0-35046 GCA_949677035.1 Omphalea diandra
TAGTGAAATACCCAATTGAGTGATTGGGGAGTGGACGTAGGGTTAGTTTTGCCCGAACCACTATAAAATCCTTGTGTCTTCATTGTTCTTTCTTCTTCTCTTCATCTCTGTTTTAAAATTTTTATTCACCAATTCAACCCCCCTTCTTGGTGCCTAGGGACAACAAAATACTTGAAATCTACAATAAAGGACACATGAATGATTAATCCATGAAGAAAATAGAATTTAAATGGAAGGAAAACACTAAATCAAAAATTTTACAAAATTCCTTAATTTAAGAAAATTTTGCACAAGTATGTGATTTTGATGGAATTTTTTTTTAAGAAATTTGGAACGAAATAATGAAACTCAATTGATGAAGCAAAACTAAATGGAGCTAAAGATAGTGCAAATCACAAGTTTTCTTTAATTTTAGGAAATTTTGCATGCATTGCGATTTCAAACAGAACTTGATGATGATTTTATGATATATGATGATGAAACAAACTATTTTAATGATGGAAAAGGATGGAAAATCTAATGGAACACAATGAGCTAAATGGAACTGAATTGAGAAAAACAAGAAAATAGATGCAATTTTGAGTTTCTAATAATAATCCAATGCAAAAACAAAGCAAGAAAAAGCTAATTAAAGATAAATTTGATCTTGAACACCCTTGGATTTCATACCAGATGATACAAATAAGGTTGGACTAGCTTCCTTGCCCAAATGGAATCATAAGTCCCAAACTTTAATTCAAAAATCAAGAAAAAGATGAATCTTTAAATATAAATTAGATCTCTAGAAAACTTGTTTCTAACAACCTAAAATATAAGATTTAAGTTGTGTTAATCTTAATTCTAAATTATTAAGTAATTTAATACCTAAATTAAACTAGTTTTGTGAAATTATGAACCTCACTAAAAAATCTCACCAAGTCCATTCAAGAACTCAAGGAAAGAATCAATCTCTCAAAGTTGATTAAAAATCATCTAATCTTTGTTAATGGTAGAATAGGGGTTTCAACACCCTTTAAAAATGTTTAAGAAAACCTTAAAAATCTTTCTCTAATTCAACCTTACAAGTCTTGGCCTAATGTATAAATCTTAATCCTATATGGATAAACTAATCTCACTCATACTTAATAACAAAAAGAAATAATCCTATTGCCTAACAAGATTTATGCCTAGCTAACTTTTGTAACTAAAATATCTTAATTATAGTTACCTTACAAAGATAAATAACTAACTAAAGAATCCTAACTAAAACTAGCATAGTATTCGACCAATGAGGAGAAATCCTTATAGCATTAGGAAGACAATGCCAACTAAGCATTTCTTGCAAATATCTTTGACTTTTAGGCTTATCTTAATGCTTTAAATACTTTGGGCCTCATTTTCCATGCTTTTGCTAAATGTTGTTAGGCTTTAGTTCTTTTCATTAATTGGGCTCTATCGGTTCAAGTTAAGCACTTCATTTGAAGAGTCTAAGCTCCCATCTTTTTGTAATCAATCTTCACGCAATCTATGGTTTTCTTAGGCCAATCTAATTGTAATTTTCCCTTGCATGGAAGCTCTAAGTGCATCCTTAAAACTTCTTTAGCCTTTTTCTTATGGTTAGGCCTTGAATTTCAAGTGGATCCCTAGTTGACTTGCCTTGGCCATAAGTGTTAGTTTATAGTTATCAGCTTGACTTTTTACAAATTTTCAGCTCGCTAATGTGCAAAGGAGAAGAGCTTCTCCTGATTGCAATGCCTCCCTGCAAAAATAAAGTTTTAAGATAAAAATTACACCACCTTAAAAGGGTTCAAAATAATAGGAATTCAACTTTCTTGAAATGAGTTTAAGATGAGAATTAGCAAGTAACACCTAATGTCTAACTTTAAGTGAAGGCTTGTGAATATGCTTAGCATGCCATAACTTATCTTTCTTCTTATATATGCAAGCGTTTTCATAAGATTAACTTGGAATGCATATCTCAATTGAAAAAAGGGAGGTTTTGGCTCTAGAACTAAAACTTTTTCAAATAAAGGGAAAGCTTTACCTTGTCCTAATTTTTCAAATATAAAATCTTTAAATGGAGGAGTTACTTCTAAAAATTGTGTTGCATTTTCATGGTACTCATGCAATGGTGATGCCCCTTTAATTAAACAAGCTTTCAATGGATGCTTAGGATGCTCATTTTGAGAAATCTCTTGAACTAGCTCATGAACTGCATATGCCCTATTGCAATCTTCAACGGGAGAAGGTTGTTTTATTACTTTAAAAACACTGAACTCCATTGATTCTCCCATCACATTTAAAGTTAATTTCCCATTCTTCATAGCAATTACGGTTCTCACGGTTGCCAAGAATGGTCTTCCAAGGATTAATGGCATGTCCACATCCACATCCACATCTATAGAGCATAGTGAAATCTACTGGTATAATGAACTTCCTTACTTGCATGAGTACTTTCTCCACCATTTCAACTGAGTGTATTTAATAGAGCGATCCACTAATTACAATGTCTTCATAATTGGTTGGATCTCTTTAAGCTTCAATTTCCTACAAATAGAAATAGGCATTAGACTAATATTATCACATAAATCACATAGTGCTATATCAAATTTATAATGAGAAATTTAGTAAGAAATACAGAAACTCCCCGTATCCTTAAGCTTTGGTGGAAACTTGTATTTGATTATGGTGCTACATTCCTTAAAGAGAGCTATGTTCTCAAATTCCTCCAACTTTCTTTTGTTAGACAAAAGTTATTTGAGAAATTTTACATATTTTGGTATTTGTGCTAAGGCCTCAACAAATGGAATATTGACATGAATTTACTTGAAAATCTCTAAAAACTGAGCATATTACTTCTCAAACTTATGCAATTTCAATCATTAAGGAAAAGGGATAAGTGGAACATAAGGTTTTACTGGTGTAGGCTTACTTCCTTCTTCCTTTTTAGCTTCCTCTATATTGTCTTTCTCATTCATAATGAATTTTGGAGTTGTTTCTTCACTTTTTTGGACAAAGATTTCAAAAATTTCAGGAATTTTTAAGACTATTTTCTTACATTCATCCTAATGTTTCCATGGGGGGCCGAGTATCTTGATGCCACTTATCAAAGTAATTGCCTTGCATTGTTCTCCTTGATTAATTTCAGTCTTGCTAGGGAGTTTACCTTGCATTCTTGTAATTGACAGTGTTAGCCAATTGCCTAATTTGCATCTCTAAATGTCGGTTGTATTGCTTGATTTGGTTAAACCTTAATTTAAGCTTTTCTATCTTAGTCTCTACCTTTTAAAATTTTTCAATTAAGAATTTTTACATATCCATGATTGCTTCTCTTAATGGATTGGTTGAGCTATGAAAACTCTCCCTTGTTGCCTTTGAGGAAAACTAGAAGGATGAAAAGACTTAGTTTGACCGTCTTGGTTACTCCATGAAAAGTTGAGATGATTCCTCTACTTAGGATTATAGACGCTGGAATACAGATTATTGGGATGCGTATTAAAGCTAGAAACATATTGCATATGCTTGACATAATTTTAAGCAAAAAGGCTCTCTAATTGGCATTTAGTTCCATATGCACTCCTTTACACTATTCACAAGTCAGCGATGTGGTATTAAAAACATACACACTCACACTTTCAAACTTCTTTGCAAGAGCATCCATCTTGGTATTTAACATGGTATAGGCATTAATGTCATAAACACCTGCAACTCTTTCGTTGATCCCCTTTTGTTTGCCCATTAGTAGTTGTTTGAGCCTATCTCTTCCAACAATGCATATGCTTCATCGATTGATTTTTCCATGAGTGCAGCTCCTATTGTGGTATCAATAGTAATGCGTACCAAGTGGTTAAGCCCGTTGTAGAAGGTTTGGACTTTCAAAGTAATCCAACAAACCATGGTGTGGACACATTCTTTGCAACTCCTTAAACCTCTCCTATGCTTCATATAATGTCTCACCCGACTCTTATTGGAAACTCACAATTGTTTGGCTCAATTGTGCAATCTTGCTTAGTGGAAAATATTTTGCCAAGAAAGCCTTAAAGAGACCTCCCAAGTAGCAAATGAGTTAGGTGCCATAAAATTCAACCACATTTTAGCTTTATCTCTAAAGGATAAGGGAAATAATCACAATTAGGTTGCATCATCAATTGCTCCATTAATCTTGAAGGTTGCATATATTTCTAAGAAATTGGTGATATGGGCATTTGGATCCTTAGTAGCTTCACCCTCAAATATGTTTTGTTGCATAATCTAGATAATCATGGGTTTGTTCTCAAAATTATTGTTAGCAATGACAGGTTTCACAATACTTGATTGAGTCTCTTGGGTTTGTGGCACTGCGAATTCTCGTAAAACTTCTGGTCTTCTTTCATCATCCATTGTAGCCTTGAGCAAATTCCTCTTCTGTTTTTAGATTCACCTTCGACAGTGAAAAAGTGTGCTCAATTTTAGGATCAAACTCAAATGATTCTTGGCTTTTCCAATGGTGCATACACCAAGTGCTTCACCTATCAAAAGAGATGAAACACAATTAAACTCACAAAAATTATAAATGTTGAATTTAAAACTAAATTAATAGAAATCTTAAGTGAAATTGATATTGTGAAAAATAATCTCAAGCAACGACTTTAAAAACTTATTGCGTACGTAACCTTTGTCAGTGTGCAAATTGCTCAAGTAAAACAATGTAAGTAGAAATTGTTTCCACTAGGATTTTTTTTCACACAAGTGCCAATAAGTCTTAATTTTCCTATTATCTAGCAATCTAATAATCAAAAAGAAAATAACTGAAAATTGAAATTACAAAAATAATTAAATAAAAATTAGATTTAATTAAAAAAATCTTATGGCAATAATTTCTAGAGAATTCAAGTATACAACAATATCATTTTATAAATATAATAAGATAATTTTTTCAATTGAGATTGAGTTTTGTGTGAAGATGGATTTTTCTAATTTACACAATAATCTCTCTCAAGCAAAATTGAGTTTATTATTATTGAAATTATGCTTACTCTTGTGGTCACAAAATTCAATAACAGTATATTAAGTGTCATGAAGAATGCTTGAAAATCTTTAGAAGTCAAGTCTACTTTCATCTCCTAGTTTAATCTGTTGGACTAACCCTAGAGTTTCACTCTCGTTGTATCATCTTGAATCTCAAACATTACACATATGTGACTGTTCATATATACAATATCAATTAAGCTCAAATACAGACACCCAACATAATTGAAGCAAAAATTATTTTATTGATTCATGAAATAAATATTAGGCTTTGACCCTATCCTTAGAATTGAAGAACTAGTTCCTCTTAGAAGAAAAAACAAAGAAGAATAAATCCAATGAAATCAGAAGAAGGATATTCAGAAGAACAGTCTTGCTAACAAAAGCAATGAAAACCCCAAAGAAAAACTCTTTAAATCTTTACAAAATCTTCTTTTAATTGGTGTCGATGTTGGATCCACTTTGCTCTCTTAAAATTTGCTCTTTTTTTTGCCCAGGAATTTTTATCCAAATAGGTCAAATATCTTAAAAGACAACTTACATTGCATTTTAAAATTTGGATATGACGCCTTATATGGCCCATGCATGGGTCATGCAACAACCCACACACTTATATGCTAAGCACGAATCTATGTTTACTGATTAGTTAACTTTACATAATCACATGGTTAGATGCATGAGCCATGCAACACTGCTGAAAATAGCTTTTTTTTTTTTAGAATTTCATACGCAAGAAGAAAAGAAACAGAAAATTAACTATTCTAAAAAAAAATACTATAAAATAAGAAAAACTCCTAATTTCTAACATAAAAATATATGCTAAAATGACTTCTATCAGTTATATAAACCTCTTATAAAAACTCAAAAATGGTAGTTTTAGGCTTGGATGTTTATGGGATAAGTTCGGTTCAAGGTTTGTCCAAAATTTCCTCCTCCTTTAAGCATTGTCACCTTTATCCCTTTGGAATAAATTGATATAGTTATCATCATCAAGCTCGTATCCTAATAATCCAAACAATTGTACTCAAAGCTAATCCTAAATACTTACGCTTTGATAATGAAGATTTGGATGAGGAGGTGGCTATCGTGACCAATTAATTTTGGAGAATACTTGGGATGTTCCCTCAAAAGAAGAGAAAAAACAAGTTTGATCAAGTGGAGTGCGATAAGTGTGAGAAGCTTGGACGCATGAGAATCAATTTTCTAAAGACCAAATTTGATAAAAAAGAGAAAAGGAAAAACTAGCCATAGCTACAAGAACTAGCCAATAAATATAATTAGTAGCCAAGGCTACAACTAAGAGAAAGGCATACATTATGATGAAATTTTATGCCCAATTGTGAGGATAGAAGCCATTAAAATTTTGCTTGCATTTGCATCATCTGTGAATTTCAAACTTTTTTAAATAGATATTAAAAGTACTTTCTTAAATGGATTCATAAAGGATAAAGTATGTGTTGAATAATGTTATGTGTAAAACACTTGCAAGTGCACAAATTGCTTCAAGTAATATAATGAAAAATAGAGATCGTTCCCACAAAAATTAAATTTCACAAGTACCAATAAGAATCAAAATTTTCATATTATCTAGTGTCTGAATTATAAAAAAATAATAAACCAAAAAATCTAAAAATTCTAAACTAAATTAACTAAATAAAATTTAATTAAAAGAAAACTCTTATGTAAATGGTTTCTAAGGGATTCGGGTTCACCATAATACTATTCCTCAATTATACCAAGAGTTTTGTTTCTTATATGAATGGATTAGTCTTTGAAGATGGTTTTCCTAAATTACCCAATAATCTCTCTCAAACAAAATTAAGCCTATTATGACTAAAATTATTCATACTCTCGTGATCACAAAATCTAATAACAAGGCATTAGTTCCTTGAACAATCCATCAACATCTATGAAAGTCAAGCCTATTCTTGTGGTCTTGATCTTCTAATTTAATATGTGAAGACTAACCCTAGGCTTTCACTCTTGCTCCATGATATAGAGCCTTAAGCATTGCACATATGTGGTTATTCATACGCACAAGTCAATTAAACTTAAACATATTAAATCAAAGACACCTAACAAAATTGCAATAAAATTCTCTTCAAATAGTTATAGAAAAGTATTGGGCTTTTGCCCTAATTCCTAGAATTAAAAAATTAGTTCATTCTAAAGGAAAAAAAGAAACAAAGATGAAGAAATCCATTGAATCTAGAAGTAAAATATTCATAAGAAGAAGAATCTAAATTTAGATCTATAAATCCTATGAAAAGCTTTCTAAAATCTCCTAAAATTATCTCACAAAGCTAGTGTATATGGTAGATCCCTTTTTCTCTCCTCAATTCAGCCTCTTATTTTGCTCTACTATGCCTATCCATCTGGTCACTTTCACTTTTAAAAGATAGGTCATTTTGCATTTGTGAAATCTGATTTTGCCATTTTGCATGGCCTGATGCATGGGTCATGCAACTGCTCACGCACTTATCTGCCAAACCAAATTTGCTTTTGTTAATCAATCAACTCTGCATCTCTGCATGATCCAATGCATGAGCCATGCAATAACCCATGTAACACTGCCAGAAATCGCAATTGATCTTCTTCTTAAGAAATTACTATGCAACATAAAAGAGGTAGAAAATTCACTTATTTCAAAATAAAACACTATAATAACTACTAAATATTCCTAATTCTAACCTAAAAATATGTGTTATGTGCTAAAAGAATTCCTATCAAATAACCTTCTGGTTTCAACAATCATGAATTTTCAAATTATAGTTTCAAGCTCACCAAAGCCTTGTATGGCTTGAAATAATCTCTTAGAGCTTGGTATGAAAAGTTGAATAATTTTCTTTTAAATAAATGTTTTTTAAAAAGTTTTAGTAGACACCAACTTTTCATTGAAAGGTACAATAAGGATATCTTAATTGTTCAAATATATGTTAATGATCCCATTTTTTAGCTATTAATGTTTGCTTATATGAAGATTCCCTTAGTGTTTAAGGTGAAACAATTGTACTCAAAGAATCTAAAAATATGCAATTTTAGGTTTTTTTTTATTTCGTAGTTCATAAAGGATTTTCTTTAAAATAAATTTTATGAGAACTTTTTTTAAAATATAGTAAGAGATATTGATGGCTTTTACCTAAAAATATTTTAGTAAGTTGCACTCATTAATTATGGTTCTAGTCATTTCTCGAAGATTCTTATTTTGCTCTCGACTACAACATTTTGTTCAAGAGTTCTAAAAGTTGAAAAAGCTTGTGGAAATCCCATTTTCACTATAAAAGTTTTAAAAATTAGTATTTTCAAATTAGGAAACTTAACATTTTAAAATCTTTTTGTTTTCAAATTCTTGTAGTAAAAGATTTAAAAATATCAAAATAATAATTCTTCTGAGGGAGGAATAGAATCCAAGTAAACATTTGAAAAAACATCAATAATATCAAATGCATAAAAGCATACAACCCATACTAGCAACTTCAGTAGGGTAAAAAAGGTCCATATGCAATAATTAATAAGGTCTAGAATATGTTACCCCAAGGTTGTCAAACTCGCTTTTTTTACCCTAAAATTGGTAGAGGACCCTACAATCGAAATCGTAAAATCAGATCGTAAAATTGTAAGATTTTATAACATAACAAAATACCATTTAAAATATAATTATACATATATAAAAATGTAAATAAAATATTTTTAAATTTAATACACATAATTACATTAAGAATATCATAAAAAAAAACATATGCATAAAGAGATTCAAGCTCATATTCCATGTCATAACATCAAAATACCTAAAAGAAATTAGTTCAAATCTATTACACATTTAAGTTAATAATACAAAATATACAAATAAATACTATATGAAATAAAATATAATATTTAAAAAAAGTTATCAACATTCTTATTCAAATTAACCCCTTCATCTTCATCAGCGTCAACATCATTACTATTTTCATCTCCATCATCTTCAAATTCATTGCCACCAAAAGACTCATTATTAGTATTTTTACAAATATTATCACTAATAATTACAAACATTATCACTAAATCAAAAGCCATTTTTTTGTGTAAAACTTTACTCCCCAACAATAATAGTTAGTTATTTCAATTTCAGTCAAATAGGATTAGTCAATTGGCAATTAACAATTAATGTATAGTCCTAACAACAAAAAATCAAGCAATAAGGAATAGAAAAAAGGGGAGAAAATCAAGTATTCAAGCAACAAAAAAGGGAGAAAAATCAGAGAAAAATAGAGGAGAAATAATATAAAAACAGGGGTAGAAAATTAGATAAAAAAATCAAAAAGAACAAATAATGAGTCAAAACTCGATTTCACCCGATTTTATCGAGTTTAACGAATCAATACTCGATTTCACCCGATTTGAACACAAATTTGATTTTATGTACGAGTTAAATTGTTCACATGAATTTGATTCGTAAAATCATAAAATCATACGAGTCAACTCACGATTTTGACAACATTGTGTTACCTTATTATTGGCTTTAAAGAAGGTTTTGACTTGTTTACCTCTTTGATATGCATCACAAATAATTTTATCTTTTGTAAAGTTGATTTAGGAAGTCCTTCCACTAAGTTCTCCTTTCTCAATTTATTGATGAACTCCATGCTTACATTTCTATTAGGCTTGATTTATAGTATTTTAATGAGTTTTGAGCTTGATTTTATTTATTTTTATGATGAATTTAAGTCATTTTAGGCTCTTTTATATTATATTCCATGTTTGATTGTTTGTTCGATGATTGAGGAATCTTGGAGAAAAATTAGAGAAAACAGGCTAAGAAAGACAATTTAGAGACCTAGGAAAAATTTTAGCCAAGCAAAGGATGAGCTTTGCCATCACACCTGTGATAGAAGTCATTGTCGGCGATGCCTTGAAGAAAAGTTCATTGTCATACCTGCGATAGGTGTCACTCCTTTTGACAAAAGTGATTCACATCTAACCTTTTAGCCTATGTTTTAGTTATTTTTAAGAAGTATAAAAGGAACCACTTAGGATTTTTCAGGGAGAGTGGAGGCACATCTTTAAGACAAAAGAGGCACTTTAGAGAGAAGAAAATAAGAGAAAAGAGCATCCAATTTAAGATATTTTCTAAGATTTCAAGAGATCACTTAAGAAAAAAAAGAAAAGAAAGAGGAGATCTTTATCAACCATGGAGATTTTCATTTCTTTCTTCTACTTATTTTTTATTTCTTTCTTTAAAATGATGCTTAAACATTTAGATTTGATTTGATTTGTGAGTATGTTAGGCTAGAACTATTATATGGGGCTTTGATGTAGTCATGAAAGAGATTGAATGATTTTATATTTATACAACAATGTTGGATTCTTATTTCTTTTACAAATGAATGATTTTGCTTAATTACCAATTGCATGATTTATATTTCATTTATATATCAAAAGATTGTAAATTGAAATAGACCTAATATTAATCCCTTTAGGTTAATTAACGAGTAAAGATACACACTTAACCTATTTCTATCATTAAAGGTTGCTAAATCTAAATGAGCAATTATGTTTTTAGTTCATATTGAGAAGTAGTTCTATGAAATACAATTGCAAAGTTTGAGTGACTATTCGAGAGAGGAGTTAAACATTGTAAATCAAATCAATAATTGTAATGCATAATCTAACTTGTCATTCAAAGAATAAAGCTTCATTAAATTCCACTGGTGAAATCAATTGCTCTAGTTTAATTCATATAAGATTTTCTTCCCAATTACTTTTGTTATTTGCTATAGTTTTATTTTTTTTGTGTTCATTTTAAAGTCATTTTTAATTGTTAGTTCATATATCATTTAATTGTTTTTCAAATAAAAACTGAATCTTCATATTTCAATACTTATTCACAATCTCTATGGGATGATATTTGTACTTTTTGTGCGTTATTATTACTTATACGACCTGTATACTTGCGACCATTGGTGAGTTGAAAACTTCTTAAAGGGAGACTTTCAAAGGTGGTGAGTCTCTAGTTAGGGAATAAGAAATTAGCAAGGTTGTTGGGGATTAGTGTTGTAATATTGAAATATTTTAGTCAATTTTTAATATGGAATTCATCTTTTTTTTTTTTTTTTTTTTTGTGTTTCAAGTATAATTCTTCATCTTCAAAGGAATAAAAGTTTAGACCTAACAAAACAAGATCTTGAATCTTTTTTATTTAGAGATTGAAAGAACTCTTAGAGCTAGTAGACAAAGACAAGGACTAAAAGAGCACGTTAGAAAGTGAATAAATTCACCAATGGTAAACAATAATGAGAATATGTGGCTATAATTGATTATGTTGTACCATTGTTAGTTGAACCTCCTCCCAACATTAGAAGACTAGCAGTAAATGCTAATAATTTTGAGATCAAGCCAACCATTATCTAGATGGTTTAGAATAATCAATTTGGAGGTTTACCATATAAGGATGCATATATTCATAGAACCACATTTCTGGAGATTTAAGATACATTCAAGTAGAATGGAGCCTTTAAAGATGTTATCAAGATGAGGCTATTTTCTTTTTCATTGAGAGGCAAGGCTAAGTCTTGGTACCATTCTTTAGCTCTAAGCTCCATCACTAAGTGGGATGAGTTATCATAAGCTTTTTTGAATAAATTTTATTTACCAGCAAAGACAACTAAGTTAAGGAATAATTGTGACGTCCCATTTACTAATCATTCCTAAAGTAGGTACATTAACTCATTTATAAAACATGGAATACTAAGGTGACACAAAATCATTAAAATTCTCTCATTCTATCCATTGTCATTAAAAGACTTTCTTTCAATTGTTTTTCACATTATGTATCTTGTTTCACAATATAGTACTTATTTATAACAAAGCATACATGGCTAAATAAACTAAAGTACTAATAGACTGCATATTGGTCCAACCTTTATCAGACTGATAGACAACAACTTCAAAATGCAAGCTAGACACAATCTTTAGTCTACTCTTCCTGAAAGAAAATTTAATACACAGGAGTGAGCTTGCATACTCTGTAAGTAAACACATAATGATACTTCAAACTCAAATAACATTACAAACATTTAAATATAAATAACTCAACATCATATCCATGCACGAAATAAGGAGTTTTTACTCTTTAATGCCATACAGGCTATCAAATGTTATTGCCACATCGGTTGTTATATATTATTGCCACATAGGCTACAAATATCTATTGGGCCTTGCGCACAAGAAGAGGGGTTGAATTAGTAGGAATCTAAAAAATTTAAAGGGAAGATAGTGTTTGGAGATTGGAAGAGAAGTAGAAAGAAAGAACACAAATATGTATAGTGGTTCGGGTGTTAATAAACTTTACGTCTAACCCCCAATTCTTCACAATTGGGTATTTAACTAACTCAAAGTGGTGTTTCTAAGCTCACACTAAACTTATACAATGTGTTTTAATGGCTCACACACAATCCTACAATTTATGTTTCAAGGCTCACACAAAAACCTCACTCAAGTATTTTTCACAAAAGGTCACACTTTAACCTAATACAAGAGTTTTGACAACTAGGCTAACTTTCAAACCCAATTACAACGGTGTTTAATACTTACACCCAATAATAATAGCTCACATGTAAAGAATAAGAAATTGTGAAGTAAAATTGTAAGAGTTTGGTTATAATCAATGATATTCTCTTGCATTCATGTATGTTTGGTAGAGTATTCATAGGCAACAACCACCAAAAAATGATATTAACAAACTGACATTTCGCGAAAAGATAAAAATCGCAGTAGAGAACCTCATTTTATGTCTAATGGCTAGTTCACGTAGCGTGCTGCTATTAGTGTTCTAAGAAATATAACCGTTACGTTTATCTAACCAAACAAAAGTCGTGGTCGTAATTAAGATCCTTCTTAGACACTACAGTGATCTCAAATCCTTTTATTTAGTGAGGATAAATTACTTCCATGGGTCACAGTCTCGACATATTTTTCGCCCTTGTGAATTTTGATATCCCAATGGTCATCTTGAACACTTAAAATGTTATGGTTATAGACTTGGTTCCCTCCATACTGCTGCAAAAGTTGCGGTCGTGATTGAGAACGCTAACATCACCATGAATTACTCAATATGATATTCATGTCTTCCTTGGCTAGATTACGGCAACAATTTGCTCCACAAATTTGTTTGGTCCAAGTTCATTCATCTTTATTGCAAGGTCGCGATCGTGATTTATAAGTTCTTGACTGCAAATTTGGATGTTTTGTTCAATGCTAGAGATTTAGACTTTCATCCAACTTCTATGCAAGCTTAACTTAAAAATTGCAAAAACAACACTTAACAAGATATTAGTACCCATCAATCTTTACTGTAAAGATAAAAAAAGGTCTTTAACATTGGTTTGCCCAACCTAGTCTAATAATATCATTGCCATATAGGTTATCATATTCGGTTGCCACACAGGCTATAAATATTATTAACACACAGGCTATAGATATTATTGTCACACAGACTATCAAATGTTATTGTCACACAAGCTGTTATATAATATTGCCACACATGCTATATATTTATCATTGTCATAGAGGCTATCAAATGTTGTTGGCACACATGCTATCATATATGGTTGCCACATAAGCTATCATATATGGTTGCCACACAGGCTTTGAATATTGTTGTTTGCCTAATAACATCAAGCATTAGTCTTTCAAAAAATCAACTATAAATCCAATAAAATTCCAGTAATATAACAACTAATAGCAACATTCATAACTTTGACAACTCTTATCACAACATAGTTCTATTCCCAAGTCATAATTTATCAACATCTTATGAAAATAAATAATTCAAGAGTATAACAATCTTTTCATCAATGTATTCATCAATATCATCTCAATAAACAACGTTTCATTCTATTGAGTATATGTTCATGGCATTTAACCAATCACACATTTGGTACCATTAGCTATTTACTTATCTCCTCTTTTAAGTTATTAAGCTGTGGATGGTCTTGGCTTATTTCCAATATTATCTTCAATGCCTCGAGAACCTATTTCAATATGCCAAATCAATCCATGATGATAAAGTAAGATTTACATCTTGTTATGCAAATATGATCTAGTAAAATATCATGAACTTGATAGGTTGTTTCTATGATTACTTCTGACTCGTAAATCCAATGACCTGATTCTTTTTTTCAATCAAACTATACATATATGGGTACACCATATCCAAAATTTAGTCCAAAATATGTAATACATGATTTATGGTCAATTTTATAAATTTGCCCTATTTCAATATTATCTCAGTCTGAGTAGGTCTTACTGTTTTGGTATATATCAAATCTTACAAATCTAATTGCAAAACTAATTTATTAGAAGTTATAAACACATAAAGGAACATTTTTCATGTCTTACTCATTATCTAATTCAACCTATAAAGTCACCAAACAAATGACCAATCTCAGGGTAAACAGGTTTTCAATATGTCGACAATCAGTCATGATGAAGGGGCAATATCTCATCATCCATGATAAATTTGGCAAACATACTTTACAGGCATGTATGTCATACATAAATATATAACTTTCAAGTTTGGAACATCACCAAATTCCCATTCTATGGCCATCAAATTCTTGGAAAATAAAATTAAAAGATTGATAAGGTTTCATCAGGTTCAGGGTTAGTCACAATCAATAAGCCTTATCTCTTTCCACATAACAAATTAAGCAAAACATCTTTACAGATGTTTAGAGGGGATATAACCATATAAATTTCATGTTTTACATTTTGTCTAAATTAACACATAAGATCATCAAAACATATGAAAATAGAAAGACTGAGGAGATTTCAGTTGGTTGTGAACCAACCCTAATTAAGGAGTCATAGCTCTTCACACACACTAAATTAAGCAAAATTATTCCACATGCTTTTAGATGGGCATAAAGCTACAACTTTCATGGTTTACACTTTTCATAATCCCTCTTTTAGGGTTATAAAATCATGGATACAATAAGTTTCTCTAACAACAAAACCAACATAATCAACTTTGTTTTTCTTAAGCCACAAACTCCATTTATAAGCCTCACCTCAAATACTCCATAATTCTTACTATCCATGCATAATTATCACGTCATGAGGGAGGAATTTAGGAAGAAGATAAAATCACTTACCTCCTTTGCCAAAACTGGAAAAACTTAAGGTTTCCTCTAAGCTAGCTCACTCTTTTTTGTCTCCTTCTTTTTCTTCTTCCTCTTTTCTTTCTTTCTTTCTATTTTTGCACTCCCTTATGTTTTTGGCTCTCTAATCTAAACCTAAAAGATGAAAATTTAGTTTGTATAGCTACCCTAATAAGACAAAATCACGGTGTCTCACTGTCATTGGTTGGAAGTTCAATGTTCCTTTTTTAGTCCCTTTTCTTCACTCTTTCATCACTTTCATCCATCTCTTAATTCTCATATGCTCCTTATACTTTCAATAAGCTCTAAAACACCATCTTCAAATACTATAACACATACACAACATATGACAATTTGCCATGCCACTATAAAAACATCATATTCATATTTAAATGCAAAAATGTAAGTGTTATTGTCATGCTTATGCCATGTGGTGCATATATTCAAATAGAACATAATTAAAATGCATATGATTTTTGTTGAGGATGTTAAAATGATCTATTTTCTTTTTGCTTAAATAGAAAGAGAAATCTCTTCATGAGACTTAGGATAGATTTAAGGAATAGTTGAGGAAGTGTCCATATCATGGACTGTCAAAGTGGCTTATCTTGTAGATTTTCTACAATGGATTGACTCCATCACTGAGAAGCAAATTAGATGTTGTTATGGAAGGAGCATTTAAGGTAAAAACTTAAGACGCAACATACCAATTACTTAAAGAGATGGCAACTAACAATTATCAATGGCCATTTGAAATCTCAATGCCAAGAAAGGTAGCTACAATTCTAGAGGTTGACAATTGATGGCCATAGAAACTCATATAGCCAATTTGTCAAAGCAAATCAGTTCAATCAATTATAATGTCATATCCTCTACAACTTTGCAAATGAGCACATGTGATTTTTATAGAGGAGGTGGCCATGTGAGCACATACTATCAGTTGGCAACCCATTTATTCTTTTGAATCCTGAGCAAGTTAACTTTAGGGGGGAATTATAGCCATAGGCAAGGCAACAATTCTTATTCCAACACATACAATATTGGATAGAGGAATCATCCAAATAATTCATGGAATGAGAATAATGCCTTAAGACCCCAAGCTCCTGTAGTCTTTGGCTATGGGCCAATCAATAATATATGTAACATTCTCTTCGACAAGAAGATAAAAAGTCAGATTTAAAGCTTATAAAAAAAGAAATTTATTATTAAAACTAATGAAAGGATGGATGTTCATGATGAAGCTTTGAAGAGATTGAATGTTAAGGTTGATCAAATCAGCAAACATCATTCTTCATATATTCATATATTAGAAGTCAGAATGGGATAGTTGGCAAATGTAGTGTTATCTAAACAACATGGGAATTTGTCCTCTATTTTAGAGGTTAATTAGAAAGAGCATGTAAAAGCCATTACCTTGAGAAATGGAAAAAGGGTGGAGATTCGAGTTGGTGAAACAAAGCAAGCTTTAATGGGAGAAGCAAAAAAAGAAGGTGAGAAGGAGGAATCATAAAGATAGAAGGAGGAAGAAGTCTGCCCTTCACTACCATTAGTTCAACCATATGTGCCTTTTATCCCATTTCTGTAAAGATTAAAGAGTCAAGGGGATGATAAAATAGCCAAAGATTTTCCTAAATTCCTTACTTTTTTTTAATAAAAATATACATTAACATTCCTTTCTTTGAAGCATTGGCATAAATGCCTTCCTATTCAAATATCTCAAAGGCATTATTTCTAATAAGAAGAAGCTTAAAGAATGTGAGGTGGTGACCCTTATTGAAAAGTGTAGTGCTATTTTACAAAACAAGCTTCCTTAAAAAGTAAAAAATCCAAGGAGTTTTGTTTAGTATCATAATTCATATGTTTTATGTCTTAATTCCTCCTGAAATCCATGTATTCACGATCTAATTTTACATATAAATGATTCTAATGTATGTTGTTTGATGTTTTATAGGTTTAAAGTAGAGAAAATCAACATTTAAGGTAGATAGAACAAGTGCAAGACCATGTCTTATAAGCGCATGTCCATGTTTCATTCACGTAAGGAGAAAATAGATGGAACAAAAAACGCATGGCCACAAAGCATAGTTTGTGTGCCTTAGTATCTTAGCAAAGAAGATGGAATCATAGTAAAGCACGACTGTGCACTTTATTAAACTCCAAATCATGACTTGGATTCTCTCAAAGATCTTTTTCTTTTTCCTTCCCTAAGTTTCCTACCCTGGAGACACCTTTGGAGCATTATTTAAGGAGGCAAATCCTTACAATTTAGGGCATGAAGAATCAACCTACAACTTATAAAAGAGCAATAAAAGATTAAGGAGCCAATTAAGGAGCAAGGCAAGGAGACTTTGAGGAAGAAGGTGCAACAAATCAAGGAATTCAACAAATCAAGGAATTCAAGAAGGAGTTTATGGCTTTTATTGCTATTGATTTGATTGTCTATTCTTTTTCTCTTTTCTTTATTATGAACTAAAACTCTCAAAGCTAAGATTATAGACGGATCTTGTATGACAACTTATGGATTTCCTAATCTAAGTCTTTTTAGGTTTTCATTCATTCATGTGTTACCAATTATTGTGTACTTCATGTTATTGATTGACTAGTCATTGATCATACTTAATCCTATGAATCAACTATTGAGAGATGCTTTTATGCAATGGATCTATAATAATTTTCTTGCTCTATTATATGTTGAGAGAGGTAAAGGATTGTTATCATTAAAGTCTTGCATGATAGGACAATTGCATGATGTTTAGTTTTTGTGTTGAGAGGCTGTTAGCCTAACATACTTTTGCATATTAATTAATACTTGAGAGAGATTAATTCATCACCTTAGTGACTTGATAGTAACACCAAATGAATGAACCAACTGGATGAAGATTAGAAACCTATAAGAAGTTGTCAAGTGAAGTTGAACCCCTACATTATGTGTTACTACTTCATGTTATTGATTGACTGGCCATTGATCATACTTAATCCTATGAATTGACTATCGACAGATGTTTTTCATAGAATGAATCTATAATAATTTCTTTGCTCTATTATGTGTTGAGAGACCTTACTAGAAGATTGCTATCATTAAACTTTTGCATGATACGATAATTGCATGATGTTTAGTTTTTGTGTTGAGAGACCATTAGCTTAGTGTGCTTTTGTATATAAATTAATACTTGTGAAAGATTAATTTATCGCCTTAGTGACTTGATAGTAACACTAGATTAATGAACCAATTGAATTAAAATTAAGAACCCATAAGAAGTTGTTAAGTGAAATTGAACCTCTAACCACCTTTCTCCATTGATCGTCTTCCACACAACTTTCATTGTCATTACTAATTTTAGTTTTTATTTTCAATTACAAGATTCAATTATCTTGGTTCTCTAAATAATATAAGAAGTGAAATACTTAGTATTTAAACTCGATTATCGTGAAATAATATGAAAGTAATGGTACATTTTATTACTTGACGATTTGTGCACTCGCACTGTATATTTTTCATTACCCTTTAATCCTGCTTTCCAACTTAAAAAAAAAAAAACTACCATGTAATACCTTAACAAAAATTTTTAATTTTCAATAAAATCCAAAATGTGAAAAAATTTAAATTTTAAAGAAAAATAATAAGAACAAAAAATGAAATGAACAGCATAGAAAAAGCATCAAATCAGAACAAAAGGTTTTGGTCACTGCAGTCTCAAGTAAAAAGAGAGAAATGGCAATCTGTTGTGTGCGATATCCGCTGTCCCCATGGCTGCGGACACAGTACTCTTTCTGCTTTAAATTTAAAAGAATCCCAACAATACGTTCCAGCTCCATTCTTAACTCTTATAGTTGTTGCATTTCTGATACCCACAACAACAAATGGGAACCCTTTCGAAAGAAAAAGGTCGTCTTGCGCGTCGGATACGTGGGCACCCACTTTAGAGGTCTCTACTTTTTTTAAAAAAATTTATTTTGTATATTTTTATTTTATTATAGTCCGTTTCCCCCAAATTTCAGGTTTCCAAAAGCAACAAGATGAACATTCGTTAACCAGTAAGCAAATTCTTGTTATTTTTATATATTAGATGGTAGTTGAGAGAAAATTACTTGGTCAGTTCAAAAATAATAATTTGAGTTGAATGTAGCTATTGAAGAAGAATTGGAAAGCGCCTTATTTAAGGCTGGGGGGATTCGTGAGTCTAATTATGGCAATTTGCGCAAAGTGGCATGGGCTAGAAGCAGCCGCACTGATAAAGGAGTAAGTAATTTGTTAAATTGTGCAATATGGGTTGCTAATTATTCACATGTTTGCTTTCATATTGTGGTCTGAATTGCATCAATATGCTCACTGTCTGCATATTGAAGGAAGAAGACTGACGTTAGTTGGGATGAATTTTTGTATTAGGTTCACTCGTTGGCAACGATGATAACAATGAAGATGGAGATACCTGAAAATGCATGGAAGGAAGACCCTTGTGGTATCATTACCCTTGCACAACCTGTTAATTATCATCTTCCTCATACTATCAGAGTTTTCAGCATTCTGCCCTCACAGAAGTGAGTTTCTCATCCCTTTTTTAATGGAAACCGTACCACAAGTACTATCAATTTTGTATCCTTTTCTTGATAAACAAGGTTTTACATTATAAAGTTGACATTTCTAAGCTCGTAATGTATTTTACATGTAGATTTCTGAGGATGACCTTGTCAAATCTTGCAAATGAGAATTTTTGCATTAAATCCATTTGTTTAAGACTTCATGCATATGCTCTGTTCAAACCAAAGCAATGGATTATTAACCACAAAATGATACTCTATCTGCGGGTAAAGGATACTGGGTCTTGAAATTTGTAGTGTCCTTCAATAGTTATGTTTTTGGTCCACGACAAAATATATTTTGATATGTTCATGACATTGCACAGTAAATAAGAGACTGCTACATAAGATATAACTGTTGTTTAGATACAACGCCAGTGGAAGCGAAAATAAATGCATAACACTAGTTTTCATTTTGGATTTTACATACGAAGGTTTTCAAAATTCACTGTACCTATTGTCCTAATATGTTATATGAGTGAATTATGGCTACAGTATTGCTTTGATGACTCACCGTATTATATAGTTTATGAAAAATACTATTACAGAAGCTTTCCATCTGTCTTTGAATAGAACATAATGTAATACATCATTTAAATTCTGAAGTAACATTTGATAGTTTTAAGAGTAATTGTGATGTAGAAGTTTGCTTACTCATCTTTGGATCACTTATGTTTTACATTTTGTTTCTTTTGATCTTTGGCACCTGCTTTAGGAGCTTTGATCCGAGGAGAGAATGTGATGTGCGCAAATATTCCTACCTCCTTCCTGCTGAAATTATTGGTATAAAAGGTCACTTTACAGCAGCTGAAATTGATAATCATATATCAGACTTCAATGATATATTAAATGCCTTTGAGGTGTGGAGTCATTTTCTTTGTTTTTCATTTCTTTCCCTTTAGTGTTCTTGATTTTTCCTTTTGTTCTCAAGTTATTCTAGACTTTCTAGTTGATTCTTGCTGGCATCTAATTGAGTTTCTTTCTGATGATTGAATTTTTTTGGATGAACTTGGACTTTGGATTTATATATTATGCAATTGTCCGTTCTGGTGATCCATGCTTTTGTGTAGTTCTAGATATTTTGAATTTCTGATGATTTAGAAACAAGATATCAATAATCATTGGTGTGGAATTACTATTTGTTTTAGGAGATTTATATCCTCTTCTTAGAGCCTTATCAAAAGGGTGCTTCTATCTGCCTTACAATTATGCCAGATTACTGTAGGGCTTAGAACATAGCCATAATGGATAGTCAACCCTGATTGTATAGATTATTCCAGTGATATGTTAGTAATTTGAGAGTTGTGAATCTCTTTGCAGGGGGAACATCCTTTTCATAACTTTACAATTTGGTCGAAATACAGGAAACAATTTCCTGCACCTAAAAGTGGCTGTATATCGAACAAAGCAAGATCAGCTGGTGAGAGATCTGACTCTGAATGTGAGAAAAGTGATGGAGAGCAAAATTATGGGAATGATATTATCGGATTACAGGGAATCAACTCAAAATTCAACGGAATTAAGCTTCTATAATCATAATTTGGATCTTCTGAAGTACCAACGATCCAATGAAGGCATCCGTGCTAGATGGCTGCATGAACCTGATGAGACAGATGGAACAGGTGCATCCCACTTCAGAAAAATTTTTCGCTGTTCTTATGGAAGGCTGGAGAAATCAGGGGGATTTAATTGTATTGAAATTTCTATATGGGGAGAATCTTTCATGTTACATCAGGTTAACCTATTTAAATGTTTTTCCATCTAAACATTTGCCAGTCATATATTCCTTTGGGATTTCTCGTCCTATATCGTCTATTTCAGATGTCACCTTATGATTCTATTGTAGAAACAGCAAATAGGCACTGTTACACGTACACAAGGTATATATTCTTCATGATTGTTAGTGATATGTCATATGTGGGATTCTTTTCAAAGCATCCCTTGGATGGGAAGAATCTTAATAGGATTAGTCTTCTACGAAGATCACTCTTTTATGAGAAATGCAATTTCCATCCATTGAGGGTTGCATTATCATTGGTGTGGACTCCACAAGGCCAAAGCGTGTAACCTCTGGCTGTATGCAGATTGCTGGATCTTTCTAAACTGAAGCTTTGGAACTGCAGTGCCAGTAATAAACTAATAATTCATGTTCTTAAAATGTTTTTATTCAGCACTTGTCTTTGCTTTTGTGTTCAGTCAACTGCTTTTATTAAGTTATGCTTTAAGAAAAAGAAAAAAGAAAGAGGAAAAGCCTTCATATAGAATTTTGGTCGCCTCTAATATTAAATATTACTTGAGATTAGTTCAGGAATCCTCTTGATACTTATGAATGCTAAATTTAATTCATTTTTGGGGATTATTCTCTGATTTCTTTGTTTGGGATCATAATTGCTGTGAAATGAATGACTATAGAATTGAACTTTTTTCTGACACTCTTTTACCCATTAACTCGTTTCACTTGTGTTTCTCACACATTTGACACACATGTCCATTCTTCGTATCAGTCATTTGGTTTTTTTCAATTCAGAATGGGTGATTGGTGATTCCACTTGAACTTTTACTAATTTTATGACATCATTATTTTTATTCTCTTCCAGATTCGCAAAATGGATGGGACTGCTGTGGCTGTAAAGTGCAAGTTACTCCCCAGAGATATTTTAACATTGTCATTGGCAAAGTTCACAAGGATTGTGCTACCGCTTGCTCCATCTGAAGGTTTGATTTTGAGGGGCAACAGTTTTGTACTAAGAAAGAGACCAAATGTAGATATCTGACCTGAGATGTTGAGAATTGTTGAATCAGAAGAAATTCTGAGGGCAGTCAATGAGTTCTATAATGTAGTGCTGCCTCAAGTGTCAAAATTCTTGGACCATTGTGGCTTTCCATGGAAGGACTGGATTGAAAAATTGGATGAGCACACGGCCATTCCAGATGCACAATTAGATGAAGTTAGGAGTGCTTGGAAAGAATTGAATTCACCTCTTGTGAAGTATTTATCCATATTCAACACCTAGTTTGTTATTTTACCTCAGCAGAAGAAGGTGCTGACCATTTATCTCTTCTTCTCTGTTGTATATAACCAGTGATTGGTTTCGCAAAATAGGGAAAAATGACACTCTGAGGTGTCCTACCTGCACGATGTGATATGTTGCTCTGTGATAGACTGAGAACCAGGGAAAACCTTAGCCTTTACTTGTAACCATTTGACAAGAGGATCAGGTGATAATGATGTCACTATGTGTTGATGGCGGCGAATTGCTGCAGCAAATCAGGCTTCATGTTTTCATCATGTTGAATTGGTTGATAGTTGCCAAGTTAAATACACTCCCAGAACATGAGGGAGAGACTGAGTTTGTTGAATCAAATGGTTGGTTAAGAGTTGGGACAATATCAGTCGTGGAGAACGACGAGTGAAAAATCTTGTAGCAGTTGTTGGCATCTAGTTGAGATCTTGCTCTTCTAATATCACAGGAAAACCACTTATGTTGTAAGACAATATACGCTTAAAGCAATTTTCATCTTAACTAGAGATGTAGATGCAGATTTAGAAGTTCTCATTGTGCAACGGAAACCCAGATTGTCTAATTGACAGGAAGTTTCTTAGTAGTGCCATGTGCTTGCTGGTTCAATGCCTCCACAATCTCATGCATTTTCACCTTTGCAATGTGGATTTTTCTTCTCGGCACTGGACGTGATTCAAACTTTGAAATTGGTTTTGTTAGAGAGTTAATTACACTCCTAAATCTGTAATAGTTTTCGGGAATAACTATCTTGTCATTTGTAAAAATTGAGTGGCAAAAAAAAAAAAAAAAAAAAAAGGCTCTAAAGTCTTTAGCTCTCGTCAATAGACCCATCTTCTATGGCCTATAAAAATACATCAATTCCCCCCCTTTTTCTATAATGTTTGCTTTGATTTAATTGAAATGTTCGTTTGGCTCAATTTAATTACTTTATGGGTTATGTTTTTTGGAGTCAAAGCTATCATCAAACTAAGTTTAAAAATAAGTTAGGTCTACTCACTAAAAAAAAAAAATCTAAAATGACTCATTTTTCAATTTTGATCTAGATTTTAATTTAACATAAACATGACTAAAGTAAACAATCTGTTGTAATTAGCCTCCACCGAACATCCAATCATTTTCTGATCAACAGTGATTTTCTGTCAAGTTCTTATTTTTTAAAAAATCAAATACTATAAAATCTCTGAATTTTATCAACATATATTACTTTATTTTTATATTTTAAAAAACATTTAATGACACATCTTTTATCTAATTTTTAGTTCTTTTTCGTTAGCAAAAATATAAAAGTCAATGTAATTATTTTTAATATCCTAAACACCTCGAATATTCTATTTTAAAATATATCTAAATACGCAATTTTTATTTCTTTCTACTCTTGGCAAACTATGGCTAGAAGAAAATCCAAAATAAAAAAGAAATGAAAAGATTAAAATTTTTGCATCATAACAAATAGAGAAAATCAAAGAGGATAAATTCACAAACCAGTCTCAAACACAATCACCAGGCTTATATCCACCACCTTCATCCCTCCTCCACTGCTCACTATCACCATCTCACCCAATCTCAAACACATCATCATCGACCTCACCGTCACAACTTCCTCCATTGCTCACCACCACCATCTTACCCAATTTCAAACAAGCTAGGATCCAATCCAAACAGCAAAATGAAAAGGATTAAGAATCCTCCGTCATAACAAATAGAGAAAATTAAAGGAAAAAAAAAAAAATCATAACGCAGCTTAAGCAATTCAAAGAACAATCAATTAGGATTTTAAAGAGAATTTTGTTATTGACTGCCATCAAAATGTGAAAATTAAGATTAAATATGTCTTATAATTCTGAAATTATAAAATAAGACAATTTTACCAAAAAAGATAACATTGTAAAAATCACACTAAATTAAAGTCCTAAATGAAATAAAAAATTCAAAACTAACGGTAATCAAAATGGAATTTTTACTAAAATTATAACTAAAATATGAATCATCAAAAACAGAAAAAGCACATTTTTCAAGTTTTAAAAGAATAAATTTAACCAATAAGTGACGGATGTTACTATCAAATAATATGAATTAACCAATAAGTGATGGATGTTACTATAAAATAATATGAATTAACCAATAAGTGACGGATGGTACTATAAAATAATATGAATTTCTATTATTGGGTTATTTTCAATTGGATTATGATCTTTTTGGATAAAAAATCCAATATACTCCGAATTAATAAAAATCATGAAATTGCAATTTTTTTTTTCTCCTCAAACTTTTGCCTTTCCAAATGCCTAATGCCTTTCTACCACTACTTCTATATTAATTCGCAAACCAATCTCAAACATATAATCATCAACCTTACATCCACTGCCTCATCCCTCTTTTGCTAGTCATTGCCACCACCTCACCCAATCTCAAACACGTCATCATCGACCTCATCCCCATTACCTCTTCCATAGCTTACTACAATTGCCTTAGCCAATCTCAAACATGCTATAATCCAATCCAAATGGCAAAAGCCATACATCAAACTAAGGATTTCTTGAAAACAAAATGAAAGTCTTAATTTTGAAGAATCTAAAAGGTAAATTACACAGTAACAACAATTAAAAGAGAGAATTGATTATGTTTGAAATATAAAAAGCAATATTTAAAATCTTTAAAAAATAAGAAAAAAGTTTAAGGTCGATCAAAGCAGGACGTCCTTGTAATCTCCTTTCTAAAATTGATTTCTTTCAAAAAAATCACACACATCTCTTCTCCTCCTCCATCGAACAAGAATAGTAAGCCTTCTCGACGATCACACATTTAACTTGAAAACAACCCAAACCATTTGATTCAACTCTCTCCAATAATCAGCTCTCATGATGGATTCAATTTTAGTTTTGGATGGAGGATTCAATTTTGGTTTCGATCACGACAATTATATTGCGATGGATGGTGAACATGCGCTGCTAACATTCATTTAGGAAGAGGGTTTTGGTGTAGGGAAAATAGGTTTTGTTAGGTGTGCTGAAAGGTATGAACTATAAATGGAAAAAAAAATGATGAAGGTCAATTATGCCATTTCAGCTGGATTTAATAGAAAACTAGATGGAGGGACTCCAAAATAACTATCCAAAACAAAAGGATTTTATGATATATTTTTTAAAAAACATAAGAATGAAATAATATATTTTGATAAAATTTAAGATTTTATGGTATTTTATATCCTTTCTTTGATTATGTAAGACATGAATAAAATATTTGAATGACATGACATACTAACTGATGTTGTTGGTGGCATCGAGCTGGGTAATCCAAACGAGTCTTCTTGAGTTAAGGCTGATAGGCCCTGGTATTATTGTTTTGGTCTTTGTAAGACAAACGTGGGTGAAAGGGGAATCCAACCTTGTGCGAGATGTCCACTCTAATACTTAAGTTAGAAATCACTTGTTTGAGAGATAGAAAGAAAGTGTATGAGAGTATAATGAACAAAATATCTAGTTGAGGCCTTTGATATAACGATTTGGGTAGACTGTATCTATATTGGATAAGGATAAACTTCCTTCCTGATGAGGATTATCCTTTCATGATGAGTATAAGAAACAGGCTGAAGAGCCATGTATATGGGCCAAACTAACACTGGTTTATAAACTGAGAGCCCAATCTTATATTGAGCTATGTTTATGACAAGTTGAATGGTGTTGGCCTACGATGTTAAGCTGGGTCTTACACAGGAATCGGTTTAACGCATTTTAGTAATGGTAATATAATATATGCCCCTAGTTTAAGTATATTTATATCTCAAGAAACTTATAGAAAAAAAATAATGAAGCTGCCATAAAGTGTATCTTAAACAAGCCCGAGTTAGGTGGCAAAGAGGTAAATGACCAAGTCATTCATATACTTAATAAAAAGAATTTTAAAATTCGAAATTGAAACTTCTCATCATTTATATTGCCATGTGGTGCATGATTAGGATGCCTTTGGCAGTTATGATTGATCAAAGCAATCTGAGCTGTTTGATAAAGTGTCAATTGAATTAGCCCTAACTTCTTGTCTGCCTCCCCAAGCTTATAAATAGAGGAAATAGACAACAAAGAGATTCATTTGCATTCCTTTATTATTTTTTCTGCAAATTTGCTTATGACCATTGAAGACTTTCTTCTGCTTGCTACATTTTTTGTTGCAATGAAAGATCCCTTTCTATTTTTTCCCTTTGTGGTTTCCTACATTTTGCTATTATCCTTTGCAATGTCATGGATTCTGAGAACTTTCTTAAGATTGTGGAAGCTAGAGACACCTCTACATCATTGCCTTCTCCTCTGCTAAGTGAGTCGCCCTCCCTATGATGTTCATAAAAGAGGAGTTAGAGCAGATTCTCATGGAAGAAAAAGATTTTGACTTAAAGGTTGAAGAAGAAGAAAGTAGCTTAGAGGATGATGGTGAAGAAGGAGAGGAAGAAGAAAAATAAGCCTTGAGTGAACATAAAGTTAGAGATGAAAAACTAGCTAGAGTGGGTAAAGGTACTAAGGATGAGGTAGGCACGAATAAATAAGGCTAGAGAGTATCGAACTAGTATAAGTAGAGCCATAACCAATGCCTTTGAAGATCCAAAAGACTAATCCCTGAGTTATAGAGGTTAAAAGTGAGATGTTTGAATCAAAGCTCCCAAAATAAGGTAATAACATATAAATTTGTATTTGATTAATGAGTTTTTCAAGTCCAATATGGGGTTGTTCAGTCACTACTCCTTTTCTATTAAGGGCTGGAAGCACAAGTACTTTATGGAGAGTTATGCTAAAGCGTACCATTTCCCTCAAGGTGGCTAGCTAAGGAGGAGCATACTATGACCATTCGAGTGTCTAAAAAAGAGAAAGAGGTGGCCAAAAGGCTCCAAGTAGACATGAAAGATATAGTGGATCTTATGAAACACATAGAAAAACACCACCCTTATTATCAAGTTCTCTACTACTTTTTTCTTTTTATATTTCTATTTATAATGTGTATTGATGATATTAATGCCTTTACTTTTTACAGAGATGGACTTCAAGTAAGAGAACTACTAATCACAAGAAGGTGTAGAAAAGGTAGAAATAATTAAGTCAGTCCCTTTTGTGGATCCAGAGATCCTATTATCATCGAGACAATGGAGGTGCAAAAGAAGGAGGAAAACTACCACCTTTTGAAGAGACCTAAATGGAGTAGGTGGAACCAGACTTAGACGAGGAGCTTTCATGCTGTTAGGGAACTCGATCGGTGCCTTGATCCTCAAGGCTTTTTAAAGGGCAAGTATAAGGAGTGCTCATTAAGACACCTTATAGTAAATAATACCTTGGGAAGGGTATGCATCCTTCCCAAGGATGAAGAAAAGTTTAAGCATCTCATGAATAGGCAACTCATATACCGAGCTAAGATGCTCAACCTCAAGGCAAAATTTTTAAATAACTTTGAAACTAAGACAAGTTAAGTTTAAGAACCGACTTGTTATATTTGTATGTAGACAATAACAACTGAGATTATGTTGAGCTTACACTTGAAGGTCTCTAAGAAAGAAATAAGGAACATATCTGAGTTAGAGGGGTTAGCTTATCAAAGCGCATGAATGAGATGGTTGTGTTGACAAAGGACCATTAAGATGGAGGAAGGGGTGAGACTTCTCGATAAGGCTTATGATGCATTGAAGGCTAAACAAGTTAAGAACACTTATTTGGAGAAACTTCTAGTTGAAAAATAAGTTTAGTCTTATGACAATACTTCATATGAGGAGATATTATATTTGAAAAATCTCCACCAAGGGAAAAGGAAGATGAAGAGGTCTTTAAAAAAGAGATATTCTAAATCATCTATAAAGAGATGCCAAGAAGCTTAACCCCTAGTATGGGAAATAATCAAGGAAAAATTCTCATCCATATGGAAGCTCCCTAACCTAAAATCCTATAACAAAATAAGTGACCCACGAATTCATATATCTACATTCCAAATGATGATGTTATTGAATGACATATCAAATGCCATCCTCTACAAAGTGTTCCCCACTACATTAATTGAGATTACACAAAAGTGGTATTTTCAGCTCCCATTTAGATTAATTCATTCATACCAAGAGTTAGAGGAGTCATTCCTTGACAAATTTGCCATTAACACCCCCTTGAAAGAGGAAAACTAACTCTATGCATTCTTGTAGGCAATGTGAAGGAGAAACCCTGCATTAATATTTTAACAGATTTAATAAGGAGGCAATGTAGATAGAGTCAATCAACATAGAAATTATGGTAGAAGCCATGTGTAGTGGACCAAACATTAGTTGGCTTAAAGACAAAGTCCACACTAAAAACATATATACATACTCATAATTGATAGCATTGGCTTAAAGATACATTGAGCTAGATGAAGGAAAGAGAGAATAATAGAGGAGTAATAATAAATAGAGCCATAAGAGATAAATAGGAGAAAAGGCTAGAAAACATACAAGACTGAATGCTCCAACACCACACTTCACTATCCGCGAGAGCCAAGAATGATCGAGGCTAATATTTCACACCACTGACAAAAACACAAGGAAACATCTTAATGTGGATTAAAGAAAATGAACAAGACCTTCAATATCTTAGAAAGTTAATCCCAAAAAGGTAGCTATAAGGGATAAAAATTTATTTTGCAGGTTCCATGTAGATTATGGGCATGACACTGAGCAATATTAAGACCTCAAGAGGGAGGTTGAATGCCTGATCCAAATAAGAGGTCAAATACGATTTGTTAAGTATGACAAAGGAAAAGGCCTTAAGAAGTAGATTCCAAACAAATAGAAGACAAAAAGCCTAAAAAGGCCCCATGCAGACATCATCAATGTCATCATGGGAGGTGATGCTCCTCGACCATCCAAGATGAAAAGATCTTGATCGGTAGTGTTTGTTGTTAACTTAAATAAAACCCTTTATATTCCACAAATCATGTTTAGACCAAAAGATGGGAAGCATATTTAGGGACTTCATAATGATGCACTAGTAATCGAAACGTTGATTTAGAACTTGGTAAAAAGGCTACTAGTGGATGGTGTGAGTTTATCAATGTACTTACTGAGCAAGCATACTGAGCGATGGGAGGTTCCCTGATAGATAAGGGTAAGCATTCGATTTAAATCAAATGAATTCAAATTAAACCAAACTAATCAGACTAAACAACTAAAATTTATAGTTTTAAACCAAATTGAACCGAATAATATTTAATACGAAATGAATCAAAGCAAAATATTTGATTTAATTCGATTTGATTCTTTGGTTTGATCTACTTTAGGGTCCTCTATCATTAGGATTTTTTTTTTTTATCAAACTCAATTTCATTAGGCTTTTTTTACATTTCATTAGACTAAATTTTATTGGATTTTGTTTATAAAATTATTATTTAAATAGTAAAAAGTCAAAACAATATTTAAAAATCAATTTTCATCCTAAAAATAAAATAAATTTTGAGATGGTCAAGTATTAAAATAAAATCTTAATAACAATAAAAAAATTCAAAGACAAACAACAAAATATGACATATTTTTATAAAAAATAATAAATTTGGTAGTAAATTTCCAAAAATTCTTCATTTACTAGTTGCCCCTTTCAAACCTAAGAGAACCATAATGCCATTGTGAGGGAATTTGCTAGTCAAATGCTTCAGCAAAATTCCAATATGAGCCAAACAAACTAACTCATTTTAACAAAGTAGAAGTTTATCTAAGAAGTGAATTATTTGGTTAATAAGATCACAATGTCAATTCAACTAAATTATAAACATTTGAGCCTTTGAACATCAAGATCATATCTTAAATAACAATAAAAAAAAATCAAAAGGTTTCTGCTATTGTATAACTCAAACTCAACATTATTATGATTATTGTTATTATTACATCACAGTACCCAAATAATTAGAGGAGAAAACACTATCATCAAGTATATTTTAACTAAAAAAATCATGAGCATGTTGTTGTTTCTCTCATTTTGAAATTGTAGTGAAGAAAACATTATCATACCTTGGATCATTATAAAAGTTGATTTTAGAGTTGATGAAGAGCAAAATGGAGGTAGAAAGAGGTGCAAAGATGAGGGGAAAAACTGATTTTAGGATAAGGAGGATGGATGCAGGGAAGTAAAGAGAAGTGCAAGCATTAATAGAGATAGGCAGAAGACAGTTGCGTAAAGTTAAAAGAAGTGTAAGGAGGGAGGAACTGTAAGAAGTAGAGAAAGGTCTGAGGAAGATTAATGTGAAGCAGAAAGAGGCATGTTAGGAGAAGAATGAAGGAAATAGGGGTATGAAGTAGAAAGAGGCATGCTAGGAGAAGAATGAAAGAATTAGGTTTAGTTTTAGGTTATAATACAAAATATTGAAACAACATAATTTAGGTAAAAATTCAGTCAATTTTTCTAAACTTTTTAAAATTAAAAATTAAATCAAATCGAAATAACTGATTTTTCTACAAACTTAAACTAAATAGAATTAAATTATCAAATAAATAGAATCAAAATTTTAAATTAGCACAATTTGGTTTAGTTTTTTTATTTGAATTGAATAGTGCCCATCTTTATTGATAAACTTTAAGAGCATGAACCCTTGGTAGGCCTGGAAGTAAAAAACCTAAAGCCAATAGGAGCAACTACCTTAATGGTGGAGATGATAAATGAGCACTGGGGCACGATCTCCATTATAAGAACAGTACTACACATTATTAATATTGAATTTTCATATAATACAATTCTTGGAATGCCCTATCTCTATAAGTTCAACACAACATATATTTTTAAGTGTTTAACTATAAAGATATTGATAACTAGTAGGATAATCACAGTATGCGATGATCAAAAGATAGTCATCGAGTGTAATAGCATAGCTACAAAATAGGAGGAATCCTTCTAGATTAAGGAGAGCCTCCCCTTAGACCTTGAATTAATAGAACAATCAAAATATATAGATGAGTTAATTAGACATACTATCTCTACTAATAAAAAGTTAAAATTGACATATATATGAGTCAAGAGACGATCGACTAAATGATTGATGTCATCAAGATGAATGTTGGAAGATTTGCTTTGAATCTAAAAGAGATTTAGTGAACACTCATTTATTGCTAGCCATTAGTTTAACATAGATCCAAGGATGAAGCCTAACATTCAAAAGAAGCAATAGTTTACTCTTAAGAGATAATGGGCCATTATAGATGAAACAAATAACCCTAAGCATGTTGGGTTCATATGAGAGGTAACTTACCCTCACTTGATGCCTAATATTGTATTAGTCAATAAACCAAACAAAAAGTGGAGAATGTGTGTGGACTTCACCGACTTAAATAAGGCATGCTCAAAGGATAATTATCCTTTATTGAACATTGACCAATTGGTCGAGTCAAACTCGTGCTTTCAAAGGTAAAGCTTCTTAGACACAATACAAGGATATCACCAAATCTGGATGCACCTAGAAGACGAAGATAAAATTTTCTTTATAATAGATTAAGGTATGTTTTGTTACATTAAAATGTCATTCGGCCTCAAGAACACATGAGCTACTTGTTAACGATTGATGAATTTCATGTTTAAAGATAATATTGGCAAATGTAGATATTTGATGTTCTTAATAGGAATGACATGAAGTTAAACCTAGACAAGTGCACATTTGGGATCAAGATAAGGAAATTCCTAGGCTTCATGATATCTAAACGAGGCATTAAAGCAAACTTAAAGAAAATCCAACCCATCCTAGACATGAGAGCATTGAGAACCATTAATTAGGTCTAAAAGTTGAACAAAACTATCACAACACTAGGTCGCTTCATCATTTATCTAACTAAGAAATGTCTTTCATTCTACAAAAGTTTCAAAAACTTGAATCATTTTAAATAGATAGAAGATTATCAATATGAATTCAATGACATCAATAAATTCCTTACCACACTTCCCTTACTAAGCAACCTTGAAACTAGTCAAATTTTGTCCATTTACCTTACCATAGAGAATAAGACTATAAGATTTGTCTTTGTTTGAGAAGTAAAAGGAAAACAACATCGAATATGTTGTACTTATCATATATTATAAGAGGGTATAACTTTGACACATAAAGTTGGAAAAGTTATCTAGGGTATTAGTTGTGTTGGCAGGAAAGCTTAAACCCCATTTTTATATACATACCACCATAGTTCGAGTGAATCAACTACTACATAAAGCTCTACAGTGACAAAAAATGTTCAGATGATTGATGCTTTAGGTCATCTAGTTAAGTGAGCATAATAAAAGGTATGAACACCAAACAACCTTAAAAAGCACAAGCTTTGGTAGATTTCATTATGAAAATGACAAGTAAGGATAAGACCTTTAGCCGAACTACAACAAACATGGATAATACATATGGATAGGGCTTCCAATGATAATGGAGTAAGGGTTGGGGTCATTCTCCAAGGCCCAGGTAAAATAAAAATTGTTTACATTGTTGCTTTATAATTCAATGCTACTAACAATGTTACAAAGTATAAAGGTCTTCTCATTAGACTTAATCTAGCTCTAGAAGTCTAAGTAAAAGATTTACATTGATGACTCAATGCTCGTAGTTAACTAGATCACTAAAGATTACTAGGCAAAAGATGACAACTTAGCAAAATATTAGAGGAGATGCCAATAGCTACTAAACAAAATTAGTTAGATTGGAGGAATGTGAAAGATCAACTAGATCCCTCGAGAAAAGAATAAAGAAGTAGATATACTAGCTAAGGTAGCAATAGAGCAAAAAGCCATGTTTTGGAGCCTCTAGCTTAAGGAAGAAAAATAGAAGCTTGTAATTGACGAGTAGGAAGTCATGAATATTTTAAAATTGAATAACTAGATGAGACTAACCATTTAATACCTTGATAAAGGAGAATTCTCAACAAATAAAGCATAGGTTATTAAGATGTAGAAGAGGGCAGTAAGATACACCTTTCTAAATGGATTCCTATACCAAAAATCCATGATGTATCCATGGATAAAGTGCATCTCTCAATGAAGGTAATTTTGTTCTCTAAGAAATATATGAAGGCATTTGCAGAATTCATGCAGGAACATATGCCATTGCTAGGAAGGTCTTTCTGCAGGGGTTTTACTGGCCTACCATAAAGGATAATAAAGAATTGGTACATACTTGTTAAAATTGTCACAAATATAACAAAATCACTAAAATCCCAACTGTTTAATAGATAAATATGATAAACTCTTAGTCATTCACCATATGAAGAATGGACATTTTAGGGCCATTCTACTAAGCTACTATATAGAGAAAGTTCATCATTATCTTTATTGGATATTTCACCAAGTGAGTATAAGCTAAGGCAATTACCATTATCACCACTAAAAAAGTCAAGAATTTTTTTAAAGGATGTAATATCCAGATTTGACATCTCTTGCTCACTTATCATAGACAGCGACAAATAATTTGATAATGATAGATTTAGACAATTCTACTAAAATCTCCACATCAACAGGTAGTTCACATAAGTGGTTCATCCTCAAACCAATAGATAGAATGAAGTTACCAACCTAAAAATCCTTAATGACCTAAAAAATTAACTTGACCAACCTAAAGAGGGACTATGTCGAACAACTCTTACACATTCTTAGACTTATTGAATGACCCATAGAAATGCTACTATAGATCACCTTTTAGCCTAACATATGATATAAAAGTAACGATTCCCATTGAAATTGGGATGACCAGTCCTTGAGTTTAACACTTCAACCAAGACATGAATATCAAAGGTACAAAACTCCACATAGATTTGATTGAAGAAAAAAGAGATCGAGAGGTAATCTGAGTAGCAGTTTATAAGATAAAGGTGGCCCAGTACCATAACAAAAAGGTTTGGTATAGATCCTTCCAATAGGGAGACTTTGTCTTTAGAAAAGTAGAGATTGGCAAAGGAGATGCATGTATTGAAAAGTTGGGAGGTAATTGGGAAGACCTATACTTGGTAGTTAGTTCAATAGGGAGTGGGGCTAATTAGCAACTTTAGAGGGATGATCGATCCTTAGATTCTAGAATATAGATAATCTTCACAAGTATTATCAATAAAAGTTATTGGCCCTAGGCACCAAGAAGGGGGGTTGAATTGGTGGATAAAAATTTTAAAAAAAAAAAATAATATAAAAAAAAAAAAAAAAAAAAAAAATTATAAAATTAAAAAAAAAAAAAAAAAAAAAAAAAAAAAAAAGATAAAAAAAAAAAAAAAAAAAAAAAAAAAACAAAAAAAAAAAAAAAAAAAAATAGAAAAAAAAAAAAAAAAAATAAAAATAAAATAAAAAAGGGAGAGCTTCTTAGACAAAGTTTGTCAAACCTTTCTT
>CATIWR010071890.1:0-21879 GCA_949677035.1 Omphalea diandra
AGGTGAGCCTTCCTAATATAACAATGAATATTAATGTGCCTATATTTCATGCAATAGTGACATTAGAGTTTAGACTTATGAGTCTTTCTCCTGTGCACAAGCTTATTATAAGTATGAGGCCTTTTCATACTTTGGTTATGTAAGTGCATGCAAGTACATAAGTGATAAGGAGTGGTAGAGAATTGTTTGTGTTTGTGTGTGTGAGCATGCTTCTTGTTATACATGTAAGCATGATTGACCTTTATTGAAGTAGGCCTTGAGCCATTTTGTGCTTTCCCTTTGCCTTTAGGCATTAGGAATTTACTGCTTAGAGTACTTTTCTTCCCCATGACCTCAACACTTGAGGTTTGAGGTTTTGATGCTTTAACAAATGTAGTAGGTGATGATATGGATGAGGAGGCTCCATTGAAGCCTAAACTATATCTAACTAAGGGTAGCCTTTGTGATACTATTAAGGTATCCAGAACTTCCTTTCCCTTATAAAATTTAGAGATTGAGCTTCTAAGCTAAATGACTTCTCCTTTTAGGGAGTCATTCTCTTTTCTTAAAGAAACTAAAGATGTTGATGTCTTGGAAAGATTTTCCATAGATTTTTTGGGCTCATCATTTGAAGCTCTCAATTATCTTACAAAATCATTGAGGGATTTATAATCATCCTCTAATTTTAAGCATTTTTCTTGTAAGATGTCATTTATGACTTATACTTGTCGCATCTCATAGTGAGAGTTTCTAGAAGCTCTTAATCTACATCATCTAAGTTATCATAATCTGAATGAGAATGAGATGAAGTGTTTACCTCATTAGAAGAGTCTTTTTAAGCCATGAAGCATATATTGGTAATCTTTTCATCCTCACTTGAATGATCATCCCAAGTGGTTGTGAATCTTTTCTTCTTCTCCTTGTCCCCTTTTTTGTTCTTTTTTAGCTTGGGATAATCATATTTGATGTGGCCTTGCTTGCACACTCATAACAAGTGATTCATTTGATCTCTTTCTAGGATTCAGAGTTGTCTTTTTGAAGTTCCTTCTTTCTCTTCTTCTTTTAATGAGCTCCTTAGTCCTTTTTGAGAGCATTGTTGGCTCTTCTTCTTCTTTGTCACTCTCTTCTTCACTTAAAGTAGTTTCCACTTCCTTCTCTTTTGTTGAAGATTTGAGTGCGATGGTTTTTCTTTCAAGTTTTTTTGATTTTTCTCTTTGGGCCTTCAATTTCTTCATTTTTTCATCCTTTTTTAAGGTTAATTCATGAGTTAAGAGTTTGCCTATTAAAACATCCATAGAAACCTTCCTAAACTACATATTGGACTCTTAAATGTCGCATACTCTTGCACTAAATTTATCTAATGGAAAAGTTTTAAGGATTTTAGTATTTACCTCATAGTTGGTGAGTGTCCTTTCAAATTTCTTCATGTTTGTGACAATAAAAAAGAGTCTATTTATCATTTCGCTGATGCTTTCATGGTCTTTCATCATGAAGAGCTCTCATTCTGTCATATACATTTCCAACCTACTTGATTTCACAAGTGTTGTGTCCTCATGATAGTTTTTTAGGGTCTTCCATATAGCATGAGTTTTTTAGCAGTGTTGTAGTCTTCCAATCTCTTCCTTTGAGAGAGAACTTAGAAGAATTTCCATGGCTCTCTTGTTCTTGCCATTTGACCTTCTATAGGCTTCAACCCATTATGCTCTTGGAATGAGTTCTACATTTTCATCCACTACTTTTGTGGGTGGCTTCCATTCTTTGACTACAACATCCCAAAGATCCACTACATATATATTAAGATAAATCTCCAACCTATACTTCCAATGAGTATTGTCGGATCCATCAAAGTAGGGCTTGAGGTGTAAGTGGATTCCCTATTATGCCATGATCTTTGTTCACCTAATTAAGGTTTGTTTGTAATACTTGGCTTTGGTACCACTTGTTGGCCTAGGGCACCAACAAGGGGGGTTGAATTGGCATTCAATTAAAAAATAAATTGAGGGATATGGCATTTAAAAAGTTGAGTAAAAGAAGAGAATAATAGACATAAGAGTTTATAGTGGTATGGGTGTTAACCAACCCTATGTCCACTCCTCAATTCTCTACAATTGGGTATTTCACTTGACTCAAAAAGGTGTTTCCAAGCTCATACAAAATTTTTACAATTTGTGTTTTCTAGGCTCACACAAAAACCTCCTACAAGTGTTTTCAAGGCTCACACTAAAACCTCTCACAAGTGTTTTTAAGGCTCACATTAAAACCTCTTATAAGTGTTTTTAAGGCTCACACTAAAACCTCTTACAAGTGTTTTCAAGGTTCACACTAAAACCTCCTATAAATGGTGTTTATTGCTCTCACCAAATAATAGCTAAAGAATAAATGAGAATTGAATGAATGAGTAGCAAATTAGTAAGAGTATGGTTACAAATTAATGAATTCTCTTGCATTTACATATGTTTGGTGGAATATTTATAGCTCATATCCACCAAAGAGACGTTGAACTAAAACTATCAACAAATCTCCAAGATGTGCTAGGTAGATTCAACATTAAATGCTTGTCAGGCTGAAGTCATGGTTGCTACTAACTTTTCACGATCATGAATTTCTAATTTGCATAGAATAGCCCAAAATTTCGGCGAAAAACCCCATTTGTGTCTAACGACTAGTCCACGTGTTAGCTTTTTGTTGGTCATCTAGGAAAATATAGCCATTGTGTTCTAACCACTCTCAAAAGTCATGGTCGAGAGATACCAATGCTTTGGGAAAATTGTGTCTTCGATCTAGAGAATTGACAAATGGGTTAATCCTAAAGTGATGGGATTATAAAGAACATGAACTTTGTATCAAGATAGCGATAAGGGAAAAATTCTACTAATGTATCAGAGTTCCTAGAGATTCCTACTCATACAATGAGGAAAGAACTAGAGTATTATGGTAAAAGGTCGAAGCTATAAGTAAGGGACTTGTATAGGCCACTATTGAATTTCTTTGTAAAAGAAGGAGGAGTCACTGAAGAGGTTGAACAAGAGGCTACTGAGAATGAGAAGTCAATAAGCATTGAAATATATGAACTTAAGAAGGCCTACTTTTATATGGATGTTAGTGAATTAAGATATTAGAATTATTGAGATTTATTAAAATAGGTGGATGAGAAGAAGGGAAAGAAGAAAGGCAAATAGATTACAAGGACAGAGGATGGCCAAAAGTTAAGTTAGCTTATGGTTATGTACGATCATTAGTCTACATCGCCATTGAATGAAAAATATTTGTTGGATCAAAATTTTTAGGCCACTTGGAAAGATTATGCAAAGAAGAGGTCTAACTTGATAAAGCAAAATGCACCCTTTGTGGACCCATAATGGGAGTAAACTAGGTCGTGTAAGACTCAAGCTATTTACACAGAAATAAAATTGGAGGATATCGAGAGTACGATTATGAACTCCATCGAGGAAGTTGGTTATAGGGAAATGCATAGCCATTTAGTGGAGACTAAGCCCACCATGAAAATGGTGCAACACTTTGGGTAAATTTTTTGATAATTAAGCTAGGGGATGATAAGATGAAACAAAGTTTAAGAGGAGTTGTCAAGGTCACTGCTAGAACAAAAAATAGGAAAACGAAAATTCCATGCAAAATATTGAATTTGAGGTTTTGACTTTTGAGGCAAAGAATGAAGAAGAAGGAGAGGCTCGGGCAGATGAGACTTCTACGAACCCATTAAATGAAGTTGATTTTCTCGACACTACCAATGTTATTTTTTCTAGTATCTTTGAAGATGATGATGTATTACTTTTTAAGTTTAAAGCAATGAATGACAAATTTGTTTGCTTGCATGATGTGTTTCTTAATAGTAGTGTTCTTAACATGCAACATTTCATGAGCATATTTACCATTAATTTTGTGCATACCATTGTATTTAATCTTGGCACATAGGAAAATTCAAAGATCTTACTCATTGTTATTGATTTTGTACTGAATGAGTGAAGAATGTTCAAACAATTGCTCAAAAAGTAATAAAAGGTTATCGCTTAGGCATATGAAGATATGCCATGGGTTGATAGGTGAATTGTAGAACACAGAATCCCAACCTACCCACACATGAAATTGATAAAATAGAAACTTTGAAGGATAAGACTTGAATGGGCTTAATTGGTCATAGAAGAAGCAGTAAAGCAATTGAATTCCATGTTCTTGGCGATAATAGACTACCCTAAATGGCTAGCCAACATAATGTTGGTATAAAAAAAGGACGAAAGAGTAAGGATGTACATTGATTGCAGGGATCTAATAAAGTTTGCCTAAAGGGTGACTTTCCCTTGCCACACCTTAATGTGTTGGTTCATAGTGCCACAACCTGCATTTTGTATTCTTTTATGGATAGGCTCTTTATGCTCAACTAGATTTCTCATGGCTATCATGGATAAGGTAAAAATGACTTTTATCACAGAATGAGGGACGTATTTGTATAAGGTGATGTCGTTTGGGTTAAATAACGCAAGAGCGATGTACTAGCGAATGAAGACTACCCTATTTCATGACTTGATCCTTAAAGAGGTAGACTGTATGTAGATGATAGGATGGTGAAGTCAAAAATAAGGGAAAGGCACTTTAAAGCTTTAGAGAAGTTTCTAAAGAGAGTCGACGAGTACAACTTGAGGTTAAATTTGAAGAAGTGTGTTCGGGGCCACCTCTAATAAGCTGTTAAGACATGTGGTTAGTGAAAAAGGTATCAAAGTGGATCCAAATAAGGTAAAGGCAATTCAAGATATGTCTACACCCAAGATAGAGAAGGAGCTTTGAGGATTTCTAGGTTGCTTACATTGCATTTGTTAGTTCATAATTAGACTAACTCTGATTTGTGAGTCAATCTTTAAGTTGTTAAGGAAGGTTCAACCAGTAAAGTAGAATGAACAATGCCAAAAAGGTCTTTAAGAGAATAAAAGAATATTTAACTAAACCATTGATATTGAAGCCGTTAAAGCCTGAAAAACCATTAATCTTGTATTTGATAGTAGAACACAACTCTGTTGGTGCAATGTTAGTTTAGGAAGATGAAACAGGGAATGAACATATGGTATATTATCTTAATAAGAAGTTATTATCTAATGAAGTGAAGAATAACTAGGTGGAGAAGACTTATCTAGCATTATCTTAGGAAATGAAGAGATTGAGAGATTATTTCTAGTCATATTATGTGAAAATGGGTTTCAAAGCTTGATCTAATTAAGTATTAAGCTTAATCCAAATAAGTACTTACATGAGGCCCCTTCCTTGATATGAAAGTTTGCAAAATGGTTAATCCTATTGATTGAATTTGATGTTAAGTATGCAATCATAAAGGTGATTAAAAGACGAGCAATCCTAAAGTATTTGGCATAGTAACCTCTCAAAAAAGGAGAATTCGAGCTTCCCCAATTCTCATATTAAGGATTAAAAGTGATTGCGCCTCAGGAATGAAGAGTGTAATTTGACTGAGTTATAAATAAGAAAGGATGGGTGTAAGGGGAATTTTGATTTTTCCAAAAGGATAACTCTTCCATATAGATAAGAAGTTGGACTACTAGGTGACCAACAACGTTGCTGAGCATGAAGCATGTGCACTTGGACTCGAACTCTTGAAGCATATAAGGGTTAAAAGGACATAGGTGTTTAGGACTTGCTGCTAGTCATTTAACTGGCAATGGATGAATGGAATTGAAAGAATAATATTTCGGCCCATATTTAGAGTGTGCAAAGGGATTGGTGCAAAGCTTTTAGAGGGTCACATTACATCATCTATCAAGGAAAAAAATGTAATAGGTGATGCCTTACCCACTATAGTCTTTATCTAAAATAGGTTCGAGGTGATGGCAATCAAGCCATTGATCATGCTTCAGGTTGAGGCATCATGCTATATGGATAAAAGAGTGATGCAAGTATCAGTGGAGAACCATCCCTAGTATTTTGATATACAAAGGTACTTGAAGAGTGACAAATACCCTGAAAAGGCTAAGAATAAGGATAAGGATGTGATTTACTTCATAATTTATAGTCTATGATAGTGTAATATATCAAAGAATACCCGACGGAGTCTATTTATGGTGTGTGACAAAGAAAGAGGCTAACAGGGTCATGAAAGAGGTGCATGCAAGAGTTTATGGTCCCCATATGAATGGAAAAGTGGTAGTAAAAAAATTATTTAAGGTTAGGATATTATTGGTCTACTATGGAACATAATTTCATTTAAAAGGTTCATGGTTATCATAAATGTCAGGTCCATGGTAACCTCAGTCATTTACCATTAATCGATTTATAGAATCTGGCCTTACCTTAGTCATTTGTAGCATGGGGCATCGATGTAATTGAAGAGATCAGACTACGTAATTGAAGAGATCAGACTACTATATTATAGTAATAGTGGAGTACTTTTCAAAGTGAGTAAAGGCTGAAGCCTTCAATAAGCTAGTGGCAAAGTATATGGCACGGTTCATTGAGAAAAACCTCATTTGCCGCTATAGTGTGTCGCACCATGTTACAAAAAAATAATGATGTCCGTTTCCCAATAAAGGTGAATGTTATATTGGAAAAATATAAAGTAACTCCCCATAAGTCATCACCTTATAGGCCACGGGCCAATAGAGTAAAGCAATAAATAAGAACATAAAAAACATTATTGCTAAGATGATTGGAGTGTATAAAGACTAGTATGAAAAGTTACCATTCACCTTATAGGGTTATCAAAACATGACAAGGAGATCAACTAGGATGACATCATTCTCTTTGGTTTATGGGATGGAGGCGATACTACCAATTATTTGAAAGTTAAGTTTTTATGAGTATTGATTGAATCTAGGATTCATGAGTACCCATGAATGCAAAGTAGATTTCAATAACTAGCTCTACTAGATGAGAAGAGATTGAAGGCTCTGCATCACATTTAATTGTATCATGTCAAAATGGTTCGCAAATTTAATAAGAAAATCAACCTAAGCATATTGAAGTTTGGCGATCTGGTGCTGAAGGCAGTTTAACTACAAACTCGAGACGCACGAGGAAAGTTCAGACCGAACTGGGAAGGCCCCTACGTGGTCAAACAAATATATGCAGGTGGCACAGTAAAATTAGCAAATATGGATGAAAATTAATTCCCAAACTAGTAAGCTTAGATAAGTTGGAGAAGTATATCATGTGAGAAGTGAGAAAAGTGAAATTAGCATGTTAATTTGACAACCTAAAAGGGCGACTTAGGTAAAAATTAGGGCATAAATAAAAAAAAATATAGGCTTACTATGTTGAAAAATAGAGCGGGTGACTTAGGCAAATGTTAGAGCATAAAAATAAAATTTATGCAAGTAAAAGTTGAGAGAGTGTGACCGACCACTAGGAGGCCAATGACAAGATAGTAAGGTGACAAGAGAGAAGGCACAGATGATTGAGTGAAGGATCAATAAGACAAAGGAATTGAGCAAGACAATTAGATGATCTAATGTGCCAATATTGAAAGTATAAGATGCATTTAATTAATGTGTAATGTACAAAGTGTAAATGATTCATATTAAGCATAATATCAAACAAAAATGCATTTGTGTACTTAACATAAAAATTTAGTCATACATATCCTTGAACTAGGAGTAAATATAAGATAGTTTTTTCTATTAAAGATCATTGTCTATTATTTGCTAATGCGATGCCTATAGCTCTAAAGGTCACGCAACCATGCCATATAGTCCTTACCATCATCAAGTTATGGATCTCAAATGGTGTAGAAGTCATAAAAGTAGCGGTTCCATGTAACCTCAACCCTATATAATAAGTGTTGGCATAAGGGGTTGCCCTCAACAAATGAACAAAGGAACTTTACTTTAAATTGAGGAGTGCTAAATTTGCAGCACATTAGAGCGGGGTCCTAGAATGTGCCTAAAGTTAAGGGAAGAAGAATGATGAAATCCCTATAAGTCCTCAGGGTAACATGCAACAAATTTCATTGTGGGTTGCTCCAATGGATGTCAGTGACGGTGACGCGGGACATCCATTCAGTCCACTCAACCTTAGTAGTAGCTAGCCTCAACAGACGATAATTTAAATGATGTTATTGGTACTAAAGCCTAGCGTCCATGGTCAGGGCAACCAATAGGCCCATCCTCTCTTGTAGCCATATCTAAAGAAGAAAAAATAGAAAGATAAGAAAATAAAATAGGAGAGATAAAAATATATAATATACTCGCTAGGTTGAAAACCTAAAAGGGCGACCTAAGAAAAAATGAACAACTCATCAGATTGAAATCTCGCAAGGGCAATCTAGGCAAAAGTTAAGGGATAAAAAAATCATTTATAAAAAATCACAAAAAATATACTATAAGAGGAATTCTTACGTGAAGTAGCAGTGGGCTTTTAATAAAGGAATCACTGACACTAAGAGCTATTATGTCTAGACTAATAATCGTCTCACCGACACTAAGAGCTATTATGTCTAGACTAATAATGGTCTCACCTAAGATCGTCAGTATGGGCATCGTCCTTAATTCAACTCCCTCTATGATTGGTAAAATCTATAGATCAATCTTGTCATCCTCCTTTCATAGTAAATACTTATCCATTAGAATAGTTGCCATAATACAGGCCTGAGCTGCTAAAGCATGGCCCCTAGAGGGGAAAAAAGTGAGAAAAGGAGCCATAAGAATTTTTTCCTCTCCCAACATGTATCGAAATACCTCCTCATACTGCATTTCAAATAGCTCTACAATTTTTTTAACATGTGGGTAATCCAGTTGAGTTATTGCAATCTAGTCTATGATTGTGACATAACAATCAAGAATAAACATTAAACTCCTTTAATAAGGGGTAGATCTATCCCTAAAATGAAAGGTATGGTTAATGGAATCCTAAAAACTATAGGCTATTTTATAGAAAATGTGTATTAAGATGAATAAAAGAGAGGTAACAAGGAGTTGAAAGACTTATCCATGGTGGATCAAACCAGATCTGGGGTGGGAGAGATCTTAGAAATACTTTTGACATAGTTTGGGGGCTAAAAATGACAGTTGTAAATAATAGATTCGGAATGGGAATTTGTAGAAGGAGACAAGGTTGACTAATGCTTGATAATACAAATAACTTAACAAGTCCATATAACCTTAAACATATCTTTACAACCATCAAATGAATTTGTATAGACTATATCTTGGGTTGTACAGCCACTTAACACCTAAAAAATCGTTGGCAACCATTCCTTTGCTCTTTAGATGTAAACATCATTTGCACCTATTCTAAAAAGCACATATATGGAGAAGTAAAGAACAATGGTTCAACAAACTCTCACAGCATAAAATTAGAGGCCAAAATCATGTTTTCTATATTAAAAAGCTAAAAGCGTCGAAGTTTAACAAAAATGGAGGTAAAATCACCTCAGTGTATCCTAAAGGAATCATAGTATCTAAGTAAATATCCAAAATTTAGGCTTTCAAATTGCCTAATAAAATTGTACTATGCTAAAAGGAAAGGAAAAGAAATCCTAAAACCTAAGTGAGAGCCTCTTGGGCTCAACTTTCCTTACTCCCTGAAGGTGTTGCGTCTGAATCCACCTCATTGTAAGTACTTATGTTCCCCTTATTTGTGATTGCTTGAGCTAGGGTCTAAATTTGTACCTTCGTCTTTTGCCAGACGTTGATTCTTATCTTTAATCACATGGTTCAGGTTTTAGATAATCTTCTATAAGAAACATGAGGGTTAAGATCGGCGGGGCAAAATACACACGAGGCATAAACCATAAACATGCATGCATGCATTATTTGTTATATGTACTTCTACTCACACAACTACACAGTGCATATTTGTAGCATCATGACCCTCTTCATGGCCATGATCAAATCAACCATACCTTCAGCCTAGGCATAAAAAATTAAAAAAAAAAAAAGAGAAAATGAAGTATTTGTAGCAATAAAGCCTATGACATAGCTAGGATACAAAGAGGTAAGGAAGGGGATACTCACGTAGGTAGCCTAGGTCGGCTCAAACATGCAAACAAACAAGGTGTTCTATAGTGACATCATAAAGCCCATCAGTGAAGTCATGTAAGACTCCACCAGGCTGTCTGGCATAGAAGGGAGATCACTTAATACTACAGGTTCTAGGACCATAGAAGTCAATACACGGGCCCACTTATAGTCCCAAGCAACAATAATGCCAAATATAGAAGGGAAAGTGATGTCTTTGAGCAGCTTGTGAGGTAGTGTCATGACCCCCATGCTGAAGGATGATCCCCATGTTAACCACGTGTTAATGAAATGCCTGAATAGCCACCTCCGATAAGGGGAAGCTTTCGACAAGTGCTTCAATTATAAAAGACCTATATAAGATGTTTTTAGAAACTAATTACTTTTTAGACATGAAGTGAAGTGCCACCTCAAGCTCTCCTCCCTCCTGTAAATTTATTGCCTAGAACATGCTAGTTGTTAGGCACTATAGGATAGATTGGGCATCTAAGCCCTTGTATCTATGGAAGATGCACTTACCCAAGTACCATTCATGGATGGATTGCCCTACCATCAGTCATCGACTATAGAAGATGGCCTCCGCCTCAACCACCTCCAATGGCCATGTCTCTATAGGACCCCTCCAATTAAGGCGCATTTTGCAGTACAAACGAACAGTCATAATAAGTATAAGACCATATAATAATAAACAAGCAGTCAATTCAAACAAATCTATATTTATCGGGAGTAATACCTAATTAAGGGTAAGAACGTTCAGGTGAATGTGCCTGTCAAACACAAAATACTCTGAATAGGTCACCTCACTTCACCATTAAAAATGGAGGTTGAAGTCTGTTATCTCAACCTCAAGGTTGATCCTTAGAAGCAAGCTCAACTTAACACCCTATGCTATAAAAAATATGGTATAAGTTCGAAAATAATAGAAAAATGCAAAAACAAAGAAAAGTTGAAAGATACTTACAATAAGCACCCATTAAGCATCGCACATATATCTTCTTCCTCAAGAACACTGATCGAGGTATTGATACACATATGCCAATGTCGCGGACCCCTAATCAAAATGGAGTAGTCTTAAGTCTTCCAGCACCAGCACGAGGCAAAGCTTGGCTACATTCGAGGCTTTCGAGAACATAACCCCCGACAAAGCATACAGTAGGAAACAATGTGCCTGCTAATCTATCACCTCATCATATATGTCGTCAACAACCCTGGGCACATCAATTCATGTTGTCCCTTGGCACTAAGAAGGGGGGTTGAATTGGTGTATAAAAATTTCAAAAACAAAGAAGAGGGGAAGAAGAATGAGTTGAATGGAGAATGATTTATAGTGGTTCGGGTATAATCGACCATACGTCCACTCCCCAATTTACCAATTGGGTATTTCACTATCTCAAGGTGTTTTCAAGCTCACACCCAACTTGTACAACTTGTGTTTTGATGGCTCACACACAACCTTACAACAATGAGTTTTTAGGCTAACACATAACCTCACTCAAGTGTTTCACTAGGCGCACACTTAAACCTTTCTTGAAGTGTTTTTACAGGCTAACACTACAACCTTATAACTTGGTGTTTAATGCTCACACCTAACATTTATAATTTCATAAAGAAAATTAAAGAAAATGAGCAGCAAAGATTGAGAGTTTTAATTACTTGTAATAAATTTCTTAGCAACCTTATTCATAGCTGTTTGGTGGAGTATTTATACCCAAACTTCACTAAAGAGACATTGCAGAACATAGCTCACAAAATCTTTGAGACATGATTGACAGATTCTGCATTAAATGCTTGATAATCTAAATTCACGGTTGCTACTACTCATTAGCGGTCGCGAAATCTAAATTTCTAAAGGAAAATCCCATTTGTGTCTAACAGCTAGTCCACGTGGCAGCTTTTGATTAGTTCACCAGGAAAATATAGTTGTTGCCTTTCACTTGCTTTCATAAGTCGCGGTCGCGATCATTCTTGTACAGGCCGCGACAGAAGGATGCGAATTCGTTTGCCGAAGATGGTCATCTTCTTGTTTATGATTCACGGTCGCTACCAACAAGATGCCTCCATGAAATTTGACTTCTAACGGTTTGCTGGGACACTTGTCATGTTGTGACTGTGGACTTGCTTCCCTTTTGAGTCACTTTGAAATTCGTGGTCGCGACTAAGACGTGAAACACACTGTGATTTCGTCTGTCAATTTTGGACTCATTCATTTGGATGAATCGCGGCTGAGAATAGCTCTGCAATTTTGTCTGTTTGCTTTCTAGCAATGCTTCTTCATAGATAGCGGTCGCAAATCCAAAGTAGCAGTCGCAATTTAGAAGTCACTTTTCATACTTGAAGATTTTTTAGCTACATCTAACTTCCAACTTAGATAAAAACTAAAGGCTGCAAAATAAAACTAATTTGAAATATTAGACGTAATCAATCTCCTTTGTCAAGATCAAAAGAGATCTAAGACTTGCGTTAATTACCTTAGTCCAACAAGTGTAAATGAATGGTGTTTTTAATAGTTGGGACAAGTTAGTGTTCTACATTGGTCGTCATATTAATAGTGAGGGTGGTGATGTTGGGGCAAGCCACACTAGTCAACCTTTTGTGCATGTGATAAATAGTGATGTTTTTAAAAATAGGAACAATAAGGGGGTATAACTATTACTGGTGGGTTTGATGATTATAATGACCAAGAGGAGAGCATACTTACAACTACTCATCAAACATTTGATGATATATGTGTTAATGTGGCATATATGATTGATGATATGTTGCAAGTAGCTAGGGATAAGGTGAGGGGGTACAAATAGAGGTTTAAATACAAAAATAATAAAGATATAGATGGGAAAGAAGGTGTAAATGTTCTGATAGTTTCGAGGGGAAGAAGTTATTGATGATGACGAGCTAACTGATGGGAATGAGAGTGTGTATTATAATAGTTCAGATTTAGGAAATTATTATGAGGAGAATGATGATGAATTGAGTAGGAAAGCTAAGAGCATTATTAGCTTTGATCCAACCCTTAAAATACCAGTGTTTTGCTTGAGAATGACCTTTGAAAACATAAAGGAGGTGAGGGAAGCAATAACATGATACACTGTTGTTAAGGGGTTACATGTTCATTATAAAAAAAAAAATGATGGTAATAAGGTAAGAGTTATATGCAAGTAAGGCTACCCATGGTTACTACTAATGAGCCCTTATAATACTACAAACACTTTGGCTGTGAAAACAAACAATCCCCACCACAAGTGTTATAGGTCTCATAAAACCAAACTGTGTAAAGTTTGTTCTTAGTAAGGGAGTATAAAAATAAAATTATGACCTAACCTAATATTAAATTGAAAGACTTAAAGGCATTAGTTGCAAATGATTTGAAACAAATTTTGAGCTTGCATGTTTTGGAAATGCCAAAAAAAAAAGGTGATTAAAGAGCTAATGGGTTTTATAAGGGAGAGTATACACCATTGCATGATTATGCTGCAATTATACTCCACACTAACCCATGCTTCATATGCTTTGCTAAGTCTTATAGTGACAAGATGGAGGGCAGGCCAGTGTTTAATAGGTTATATTATTGTTTATATGCTTGTAAAAAAGGGTGAGTATAAGGATGTTGGCCAATTATAGGCCTTGATAGATGTTTTTAAAGGGATTTGTAAAGGCCAACTGTTGTGTGATGTTGGGCAAGATGGTAATAAACAAATGTTTCCCATATCATGGGCAATAGTGCAGTTTAAAACTAAGGTAACTTAGAGCTATTTTTAAGATGCTTGAAGACATATTTGGAATTAGGAGATGGAGAAAGCTACATTATCATCTCAAACATGAAGAAGGTAAATAAATATCCATTAATATGCATATTTTAATAATTTAGTGTGAAATCTATCTAACCTAATATTGATTGTACCTTGGCAAGTCTAGAAATTGTTATAAGAAATATTTTACCCAATGTTAAGCATAGGATGTGTGATAGACACATTTTGCTAAGAAATAAAAATATGAAGAAAGAAAAATAGTTTTTTTTTTTTAATGTGCAAAGCCTACTTTTGGACAATATTTAAAGCTAGGTTGGATGATCTTGCAAAACTAGATGACAAAATTGTTAAAGATGTCTCGAGCTATAGAATTGAAAGTTGATGAAGGCACTTTTCAAGATTGATGTGAAATATGATATTGTAGGCAATAACTTGCTTGAAACATTAAATGGTTGGATCATTAAGCTTAGGTGTAAATTAATAATATCCATGTTAGAGGATATTCATGTTCAAATGATGAATATATTACACAATGCAAGGAGATAGTGACATCATCACAAAGTAAGCATGATAGAACTAAGGATTTCAATCTTAATGACTTGCTGAAAGATTTATCTGAACCATAGTCTAAGTCCCATAAAAGAAATGCATTTGATGCTGATTATCACATTAGTCTTGGTTTCTTCACATCTGCTAGTTCAGAGCTTAAGCTTCATAACAGTTATAGAAGATATGAGAAGCAATATTCATCTCAACCAGATGGTAGAAATAAGTCCAAGATATCTGATGTTGGCTATTATGTGAACATGCAAACTAGAGAAACAAGTCTAATGGTAGAAATTGCTCACTTTTATTTTGTTGTTTGTGAATAATGTGTTATTTTGTGCACATGCAAGATTTTATAGTTGTTGTTTGTGTTTTTGGTCATTGACCCAAAAGCACTTGTATGGTGGTATGCATGCAATTGAAAAGGGAAACAAACCTGTCACAATAATTGTGCCTCCAAAGTCTAAGCAACCTACTGGAGTTATGGACGTAATGCTATAAAGGGACCTAAAGAGTGAGAGGGTAAAGAAGATAGGCAACACTTCTAGACCTATTTGGAAACCATGAAATTAGTGTTGGACCTACATATTGTATATATTGTGTATATTTGGATACCATGACAGTAGTAATTGGTAATGTAGCCCATTAGTATCGAACTTGTATAATGAATGTTGTTACCATATTTTACTCGATCATGTTAGTTTATAACTAATATTTTGGTTATCATTTGAATAGATAATGTTGAATGGAAAAAATAGTCATATTTTGATATTATGATCTGTGTTTTTACTCTATGTTAGCCATATTATTTTGAAAGTTACTATAATTGAGTATGACTTATTAGTTTGTCCAATATCAGTATATTATTAGTTGATACTGTATGACTCATTAGTTTGATATCAATTGACATTGATATTGAGATATTGATATTAGTTAATGGCAACTGTATATTGTTATTGAATGATAAAATTACATTTGTTACTTTATAACAAACTAATGAGTCAACTGTTACTTGAACAAACTAAATAAATGAAATGAGTCATATGAAGAGATAACCATTGCATTTGTTACTTGAACATTTAAATTATGACTCATTATTTTCTTTTTGTTCTTTGATAGCCATATGAAGAGATAACAAGTAACATATGTATATGATTGACAATTAGGGATTTTCAACACTAACACACTTTATTTCATTCAAAGATTACATGACAAAACAGTGATACAATAAATACATCCTAAACAATCAAAACAAGTTGCTAATCTAACCTATTTGTAGTAAAGGCTAATGGCACATTAAAGAAGCTACCAATGTAAGATATTTCATTTAATATTCATCAACATATGGCACATCATAAAATCTACATTGCAATGCATATCCAATAATGCCATAAGTAATAAAGGAAGCACCAATAATCAAGGAAGCACCAGTAATCACCATTCTCCTTCCTAACTCGTTCCCTTCATTTTCAACTTGTCCTTTGCTATATCAATCTTCATTATTAGAACTCTAGATTGTTGTTTTAGTAGTTGATTTTCACCTTGTAGATCATAAATTTTAGCCCTCAATGTTTCATTTTAAGTCCTTAAGTTCTCATTCTCTACTTGGTATTCTTACATTTGTTGTAAAACACATGAGCTAAAGGCCTATGCTTTTCTAATTTGTCTCAAAGCTTCATTTCTTTCTTCTCTTAAATCAGACACTTTATTCCTTAGCTCATTCATATAATGTAATTAATATTCATTTAATTCCACATCATACCACATACAAAAATCACACATATGATTTTGCATAATTACATAATGAACATTAGACTAAAACCCCAAACCAAATACATAATTTATGGAATGGAAGTCACAAAAAAAATTTTTTTAAAAAAAACTCACATTTTCCTTTAAGCAAGTATAGAACTACCTCCCTACATTTGAATCATCCTCGGATGTTTCCATGTGAGTTGGATAATCGCATTTGCAAATCGAAGTTCCCTTATCTTCCATTTCTTCTTGTTGATGACCACAAAACAATTAACAAAGATGAAGAACCCTAAACTAAGATGAACAAATCTCACTACAAACAAAGAAGAACCAAGATGAACCTTAATTCATAATAGAGAAGAACCTTAATTCCTAACATTTATACCTAATTTTATCGTATCCTTATCATTTTAGACATCTAGAAGCTGATGTTGAGAAGAATTCAATCCTCTTATGCCACCTAGAATATCATTTAACAATAGCATTTTGTCATTGTCACATGGAATATCATTTAACAATAACATTTTTACACAAAATATAAAAAAGGGGCTAATTTTGACCAAAATAAAAGTGCATGGGTTCAACGTCGATAAATAAATGTGCAGGGGCAAAAGTATAAAACTATCAAAGTATAGGGAGCAAAAAATGGGTATTTCCTTAAAAAAAATGTTACAAGAGTAAAAGGAGGGATTGCTAGAAATAACTAGGAGTGGCAACGTAAGGGTTCATAAAAATACATCGACCATTCTTTACACTACACTTTTAAAAGGTATGGAGCAGTAAATTAAGCTAGATTTGTTGGAAAGTCTAATGTATTGGATAGATTTAAGAGCAATAGTAGTCTTATTTGATTTGTTATGTTAGGTATGAGTTGCCGAAAAAAAAAAAAAGTGGTCTTTCAAATAATTGTGTGATCATCTCAAGCCATTGACCATTGACTAAGAATGATCCTCTACCACCCATATAATCGAAGGAGACCATGTGGCTTCTAATCACAGCATGGTCGCACAATCATGGCTTGCCAGTCATACTTCTTATCTCCTTTAAACTTAAGACATAAAGGCATGATCCTTTAGAATTAGAGTGACATAAGTTCATTCAATTCAAATTTAAATCAACTTGGCTAAAATTATGAGTAATTAAAATTTAAATTTAATATAAATTTCTTTTTTACACATTAATCTAATTTAATCAACTCATAATTAAAAATGATTCAATTCAAAATTAGGGATAAGAAAATCTATTTTGAATATGAAAAATTGACTTGAAAATTATAAAAACAAAATCTATTTGATTGAATCAAATTAAAATTGAAATTTTAAGTATTTTGAAATTTTAAATTGAATTAAGATATTAAATTTTAAAATTCATTAAATATCATTTTACTATCTCATATAAATATCATATTTATTTTTTCTAATATAACTATTAATATAATTTTATCCTCCATATCCACCTTGATTGTTTGTCATTATTTTGAAAATTTATTAGTAGCACACTTACATAAAAAAGACAATTTTATTATGGATAGTGAAAACATATAACTTAGAAGTAAGGGAGACTTATTTGTTGTCTCATATTCCAAACTTCTCTCTTTTATTTTTTTTTTAATATTTTACTCTTTCTCCTTTGCTTTCAAATTATTGTCCTTAACTGAAATATAATAGTTCCATATATCATTCCTTCATTTAATATATGAATCATTTGTTCACTCTTGTATAGATTCAGTATAAATTTATAATTATAACTAGTATGAATGTGCTTGAAAGTATGTATTTATTTAAAAATATTAATAATCAATTAAGAACATCTATCTCTTGTAATGTAGAAATAATTTTTGTGAGAATTTATATTACCAATCACAAATGAAATCACCAAAAAGGAAAATTATTCTTATTTACAATCTATGTTCTCATAATTGTAGAGAGAAAAAAATTAAGAGAGAGTTTTTTTAATCTTAGAAAATTGGCATATATTACTGTAACTTTTGCACTTTCTTTTTTCACATTTTGAATAACTATATATAAGGAAATTATTGTTCTATCTAATAACCATTTTTGCCAATTCCTTTTTTTGACATAGGATGGATTTTCCATTATGGGTGGATCTTGCCTAAAATAAATATTTTTCATTTGCACATAATGGGATGTTTTAGCAAATTTAAGAGAACACATTCACTTTCTTTGCAAAAATTTTATAAAAGAAATTAGGTCATACAACTGACATACTTTTGCATCTCAAGAGCATGTTGTTATACAACTAATACTTTTGCATCTCGAGAGCATGTTGTTATACAACTATTAGGTATGTAGTAATTTATAAGTAGAGATAATATGTAGTACCTCTAGATTCATTTAACCACCTTTTAGGTAACTCCAAATCTTTTTTATATCATTGACTATTATACTTATATATTCACAATTATGTCATATAAATATAATTAATTGACCAGTAAATATAATTAAATGTGACATTAAAATTATCTTCCTTTTTCTACAATCTCTCCATTTCAATTCAACTGTTACACAATACCCATTAGTTCGAATCATAAATGACCATTATAACACTTTAATATAGCTAACATTGAACTAAAACTTAGAGAAACAATTAAAGTAATAATGGAGCTACATTTAGATCCATACAAGTTCAAGTATCTCACACAACTAAAAAGGAGAGATCAATCCTTTTATCATCCTTATTGGTCAAATAATACATATGTTGTATGAAATACACATTATAGTGTTATTCTTTTTCTCATAGAGTGTGTGTCTCAATTATAATTATTATATTGTGAAAATGATAGTTTAGATATACTTAATATCTAACTTAAGTTTACAACTCTATTTTTCTCATCAATTTATGATAAATATGACTTCCATCTATCATATCTAACTAAGGTGAATTATAGGATTATTAATCTTTTGACATTATGATCACTATGACCTCATATTGACACATTATAGTGGTGATTTTGTTTTAAGAAAATGCTCTCTAATATTATAGCAGAAATATGATTAAAGAATAATCTCATTTCTATGTGCCATTAAGAAATGAAAGTGATTATCTGTATGAGAAGGCCAATCTGCTATAAAGGCATACCTTTCATTTATGTATTTAAGATATATTTAAAGAATGCTTCATAAGACAAAGTACTAAACTTGATAGGCATTAATAATTTTATCCTTAAAAGTGCTAAAGAGGAAAGGTGAATAGGGTTATGTCAATTTTTATGAAATTAATGTCAAGAAGAAAATCTATACAAGTTAAGAGAGACACAAGTAATTTTATAGAGGTTCTACCAAGATAGTTTCTTAGTACTACTACCAAGATAGTTTCTTAGTACTATCGCAAATCTTTTCAATATAGATTTATTTTAAATTTTTCATATGACCATAAAGATTTTTTAGGCTACTTAACGTAAATAGTGATCTCATATATAAGATTTACAAGAAGTGCACAAAAAATGACCCCTTTCTAAAGCACTCAAGCTTTCTTTTATAAAGAAATCAACACAACTAAGTTTTGCGCTTGAACTTTACTAATGAAGCACTTAGAGTTGAGTAGGATGACGTTGGTTCAAGTAGCTTATCTTTTTATTATCAATATGGTTCTTTCAAGTTCAAGGGTTTTTCAATTTATAGTTTCTTCTATTCTTTTGCTCTAGTTCAAAAACTTATTCAAGTTTAGAAAGACATGTCCTTGTATAGATTTGCACAAGGAAAACTAGCCAGTATTAACATAGTTAAAAAGTTATTATAATTCTATTAGTATAGCCGTTAGACTTTGTCAACAATCATTGAGATTTATTTCACGATCATTAGAATTCCTAATGGTTCATAATAACATTTTTTAAGGTCATTGAAATCTCCCACTGCTTCATTTCAACAGTCATTACTATTATTTCAATGGTCATTGAATGTTCCATGGTATCAACATCTAGTTTTAATGGGCATTGTGCTAGTGTTCTTGCATTGCTAAACAATGATTATTAAGTTTTACCAGGTCATTGTTTGGCTTTAATAGTCATTGCACTTTCCAATAGTCAGATCTTAAAGTAAATTCACATAGACTTTATAGCCTTATCCAAAATATTTTTGGTCATTACCTAAGTGCCATGGTTATTGTGTTGTCAACATTATTTAAGAAAAATCCAATACTTATTGAGCAACCATGCTTTAATTTACTCTAATGTGAATTGAAGCTCATTCCACAATCATTAGTTCATACCATGGTCATTGAATGTTTGCCACGATCATTTAAAAGATGCCTAATTTATATAAATAAGATAACATACTTCTTGAGGAATTCTTCAATTAGTCGTTTTTCTTTTTCAATAGTTATTAAACACTTTAATCATGGTTGAGAAGCTTTCCCATGATCATTAGCAAACTCTATCTTGAATTTGCTCTATTTTGCTTTAAGTATGAACTTCTATCTACCTTGGCTTTAACTTGATCATAAATACTCAACTATTTCATGTCCTTGTATGTCTTTACTTAGTTTTGTCATGTCCTTTGAGCTTTTTCAACATGTGAAAAGCATGCCCTAAGTTGTTTTCAATTTGAATTTGCATTAAGTGAATGTGAGGGTCTTATAAGGAATATATGAAATACATGTACATAAATTAGTAACTTAACTCTTATTTATGATTACCAAAATAAGAATTAGAAGATCAAGTTTTAACATTTTCTCCCCTCCCCACCTTTTTGATGATGACAAACAAATGGTTTATTGAGATAAGGCCTTATTAAAATTAAAATCATTCTCAAGTTATACATACAACAAGTTCAAGTCCTTTTGAATTTTAGCTAATTCCCGCTGAGGTTATGCCATATTGATTGTAATCGTTTAAAACATATCAAAGCTAATACTAAGACATCAATCAATTTTCTCAAATAGGTTATTAAGTGTACTAATCTTTTTACTTATCATAATAAATTATACCATTACTTCTCCTTTATCATCAATAATAAAGGCAACAATAACACAAAAGAGTAATAATGAAGTAATTATATAGTATAAAATTAGATACAATAACATTTCATTGATAATTAAACAAGGAAATACATTATAGAATTTAAATGTTGTCTAACGATCATAAGTATGCAAAAAAAGTTTAAAACTAGAGTTAGTCTTATAAAACAAGTTTTGAAACAAGATGGAATCATGAAGTAACTTTAGAGGTTGGGGTCTTGCCTTGATAGGAATAGTAATCTCAAAGGGATTGAGACTGTCACAACTATAAAGGACTTGGTTCTTAATAGCCCTTTTGATTTCTTAATCTTCCTTATTTTCCCAACCTTTTAAAGTTTAGGCTTTGCTACCTTGGTCTTTTACCATCTTTTTTCTTGTCTTCCTCACTAATAAAAAGACATAATGATTTAAGTAAACATACGATTTCATATAAAAGTATCATCTAAATCATAAAAAAAAAAATTAAAATTCATAAACATTTGGATATGACCCATAGAAAGGATACCAACAAGCCTATAAGTAGGTTCCATCATTTATCATTTTTTACTTCCAAAATGATCTTCCAATTTAAGTTATAACTTTCATAAATGAATTATTTTGCTTCACAAGTACAAACTATTTTTTTTTCCACATTATCATCTTCAAATATAGTTGAAGGTGTTAAAGTTTATTGGATTTTTTTTTTTTAATTTGAGTGCATATTAGAAAATTCTGTGTGATTTGTTGTAGATTGGACTAGGACATGATCATTGCTCTTGAGTTGCTACAAAAATCTACTCTAAAGTAAGCACTGATATAACATGCCTCAAGCCGATTTTATGTTTTATATTCTATATCTTCTATATTTTTCATATAATAATAATATTATTATTATTATTATTATTATTATTATTATATATATATATATA
>CATIWR010071897.1:0-17029 GCA_949677035.1 Omphalea diandra
TTTGTTGCCAATTGTTTGGCATTGAATATGTTCAAACACAATTTTGAGTCTGAAAAGGAAATGAAAAGCAACGTGCCAGTGCCAAGCTACGTTTGAATAGAACTATGCAAAAACTATGACTGAGACAAACCTTTATCGATATGCAACTATGCAACAGCTATGATAGAGACCCGCCCTTATCGTACATGTTCTAGAAGACTGTAGATCATTGAAAATAGGTTATAATAAGTTTAGTATATTTATACAGGCCTTGAGGCAGCGATAGCATTCGAAGTTTTTCGTTCATGGGCTTTTTTTAAATAGTCTATGGGATTATTTTAAATGAAGCTTTTACAGCTTGTTAGTTGCCACTTTATATGGACTTTTAAATAATTGATAAGCGTCATTAAATCAAAAGTTTTAATATAATTGACAATACTACAAATATCTCCTTTCGTTATCATTAAGATAAGGTTGTAGGCACAAGTTCAAGAATTATTCACTGCAGTTTGGACAAATTCTCTCTCTGGCATGCAGTAGACATCCATCTTATCCATTTACTCTACCTGCTCCTGTAACAGTATTTATCAGGCCTTTTTGCCATTACTCTCCCAAGTACTAATTTTAAGCATGTGTCATGAGGCATGAAGTGATACTATGGTCTCTTAAACTCAAATCACACATCACCCTCAACTCAAATAACAGATTATTCATGCCATGCCCACCATCCCTCATGACGAGGCCGCTCCCGCCCTGTTTTACCAGGAGGGTCGCGCCCCCTTCCTTCATGTCAGGCAGCCTTAAACTCCAGCCTGAACGATCCCTGACAAGACTTTCTAGGCTAAGATGTGGTTTTGAGGGCAACAAAACTAATCCTGATTCACACCCATCACACAAATTGATAATTGGTAATTAGAGAATAATAAAAAGATCATTATGATTACTCTAAAATGTTAGAATGGCCTGTTACACAACTTTCCTACTTTTTCTATTGGATTTTCTGTGACTGTCTTATGTAATCTATCCATAATGTCAAAATCTTGGTTATTACAGACTTGATGGTCAAATGACCATTTATTCCATATTTAAGTGTTCCTAGTTTTGCGCTTGTTCGTCTGTCATGTTCGCTTGTTCTGTTTTGAGCCAAAGTCAGCTAATTAGGTATGGGCTCTTTAGTTGCTGCTGGACTATTACTATCGATGAGAAAAATCATACATTTTATAATTTAAATGAGTATTTGATTCAAATCATCAAAGAGAAAATAGGGGAAGAATTCTTGGGAGGAGAACTATAGAAGGTGGAGATGTGGACGAGACAGAGAAGATAAAAACTTGATGAAAAATTAAAGGAGAAACTAAATAGCAAAGGGTTTACGTTTAATGGAGTTAATTATTTCGTTGTATTAAGAGTATTTTCTTAGGAACTTAGGGAGATTGAAGTAGCCTACTTTGAAATTTTTGATAAAATGATAGCAAAACAATTTAAGTCACTTTTAATGTATTCTTGTGTTTTGGTGATTTTATGAAAGGATAAGACGTTCATAAGCTTTTCCCACCATTTTAACTCCTCTCTAACAAATGAAAGAAAATATTTGAATTAATAGGATTTTAACAATGAGGATCTAATTAATAGGTTTTCATTATTTTAAAATGAGAGCAATTAAAGTTATTTTTTATTTTTTTAATATAATGCATCATTAAACGGGATTCATATTTGTCATGTTTTAAAAAAATAATAAAAAATATTAAATTAGAATATAATTAATGGTGTTATTCATTTTATTTTTTATGCGATTAACATTCTAAATCACAAGATATCAAAATGATACAAATTAAATCATAAGGACCAAATAAAAAAAGTTATATTTAAAGTAAATGATAGGATTTTCTTTGTTGGGATGTGATTTTTTTTTTCTTATTTGATATTTCAAAAATTTCTGAAAGTATGAAGCTCTAACATCGGATTTAATTGAAGGGGCAAACAAGGTGGTTGGATCTTAAATTTATGGGCGAAGAAGAGTAGCAAAGTCCACGGCAAACGAGGCCTGCCCTAGTTGTTTGCCATTCCCAAACGAAAACAAAAGAAAATACCACTTGGAGGTTCAACCATCCCATATCAGCCCTATTGCCACGTGAGCCTAACCTTTTAACATTTCAGAAGCCCCAGTATTTCCTTTAAGTCAATGGTTAATGTTGGCTCTCCCATTCATGGGGAGCTTGAACCAAGCCAAATCAACCCATCTTCACTCCCTTATATACACATCACTTGAAGCTAAAGCCAAAAATACTTGAAGACATTTTTTTCTTCAGTTTCTCATCCTCCCAAATGTTTCACTCTTACAATAATAACACTACCATCATCAAACCACATGCCTCCTCTGTATCTCTACCTGTCTTGAAGATCAGAGACCAAGCTGCCTCGCCGGAGATGGACCCCGGTATCTGGAGCCGGATGCCGGACGAGCTCCTAGATCTTATACTATCTTTCTTGCCCCTTAAAACTTTTTTGAATCTCAGGTCAACTTGCAAGCACTTCAGGTCTCTTATTTTTTCCCCTTCTTTTATGTCTAAACACTCTTCTAGCTCTCCTTTCTCTTCTTTTCTTCTACTTCCTCACCCTCAGTTTTACCATAGATACTCCTTGTATGATTCTATGCTTGGTTCTTGGCGCAACTTAACTCTGTCTCTTTCTCTCTTGCTACCCTGCGCTGGTGGTATTACCGCAGGTGGTAGTTCACAGTCTTGCACTCTTCTTTCTTCTTCTAATGGGTTGTTTTGTTTTTCTCTTCCTAACTCGTGTTCTTTTCTTGTTTGCAATTTCTTAACTAAATCTTCAAGGGTTATTGAATACCCTAGTTACCCTTTTTCTTTTGAGTCGCTTGCTTTTGTTTCAACTCCATTTGGGTACAAAATCTTTGTTCTACGCTCCAAGTTCTCATCACTTTCAGTTTTTATTTATGACTCAAAGGTTAATTCTTGGCAAGTATTTGAGAGTCTTGATCCAATCCTAAGCGACAATTGTCATCAAGAAGGTGTGTTCTTTAATGGGTCATTGTACTACACCACTCCAGAGCCATTCTCAATAGTTTGCCTTGGTCTAGAAAGTGGAAAATGGAAGAGATTTAACAATGAATTACCTGAAGAACTTACGTTCGTTAGGCTGGTAAGTGATGGTGGTGATCAAGGTAAGCTGTATTTGGTTGGTGGGATTGGAACAAATGGGATTTCGAAGATGATGAAATTATGGGAATTGGGTAGTGGAGGGAATTGGGTGGAAGTTGAAAGTTTGCCTGAAATGATGTGTAGAAAATTTGTGTCAGTTTGTTACCATAATTATGAGCATATTTATTGCATTTGGCATCAGGGAATGATCTGTATTTGCTGCTATACATGGCCTGAAATATTGTACTACAAGGTAGCAAGGAAGACTTGGCATTGGCTGCCTAAATGCCCTTCACTTCCTGATAAGTGGAGCTGTGGTTTCAGGTGGTTTTCTTTTGTTCCAGAGCTGTATGCTGTAGTTTGAGGCATTGAACTCCTTTGGTCTGTTTTGTTTCACTGTGTATGATTGAGTATTTTTCTTTCTTTTTGTTTGATTCACTGATGGTTATGTATTTCTAATAATTATATGCTCATAGACACGTCTGTTTGGATTGAGTACTGTTGATAATTCTGGGTTTTCGATTGATGTTAGTTGTTGGTATTGCCAATATAAGTTTGCGGCATCCAAGTAAAATGATAATAATTAGAGGACAATAACTTAAATAATTCTCTAAAATTTGTTTGGATCTGTTGTCAATTTACACAATTTATAGCTTAAATTCAAGCCTCACTTTTTTTAGTTTAATTGAACTCTTAACTCCATATTAGTGGCAATATGAACTTTTCAGTTTCATTTTTAGAACTTTAACATTAAAAAAAAATGTAAGGCCAGCAAGTGATTTTTCATTGTTTTCCTCCATGCTGCTTTCAAGTTTATCCCTCTCTTGCATCTTTATGACCTAAATTTGTTGTATTGGATTGTTTGCTAGTTGATGAATCGGCAGCTTAACTCTCTCTGTCTCAATTTTCAGTAGGCTTACAGCGATATTCTGCAACTGCGTGCTTCTGTTTCTTCAAATAGGTTCGATAGTTTTCGTTACATCAAAGATAAGAATTTGCATATTTAGGTGTCTAGCTTCTATCAAAGAAAGAGACTTGGGAGGAAAAATATGCATTTTATAAGACTTTTATATGATAAAGCGGCTTAAAAGTATCAACTGTGGAAAGTAAGGAAAGAAAATCCCATGGTCATTATCTATAGACTACGGCCCTTATCAAAACACAGGCAGTGTTCTGCTTTTATCCTGGAAAGTTTATACGTGTATTCATTAGCTCTAACATCTAGCTTTAACTATGCAAAGGTAATACGCATGTTGAATTGGGTTTATTTATTGATTCAGTGATTTTATAGTCAGTGTAAGAGATTACGAGTTGAATGAAATTAACCGAAAAAATAATTGAGTATTTCTAATGCTGTTAGTGTGATTGGCCCTCTGGCTATGGAAATTTCAAAACATGAGATCATCCATATATTTAGAAAACTCAAAGATAATAAAACTCTCTCTTTGTTTTATTAGACTGGTTCAACGGTCCACCTGGTAGACCAGTAACGGGGTAACTATATGAGGCTTCCAATCGTCTCTGCTGTCTCGTCGCCAAAATTATCTACGTTGGTTTTGAAAACCCATCAGCAGATGAGAAAATTGAGGTCTTTCTGGATAAAGGGTTTCATTCTTTCTTGTCGAGTTCGCCCACTGACAACGTGTATTAAGCAATAAGCACAATCAGCAGTTGCATCTCCTTATGGATTTAAGTCGTCCACGATTCATAGCTTTTCTAATTGCCAATCGTATGGTATAAAATACTAATGATGTCTGTCTCGGCCATAGTGAGAAGAAAGTTGACCATCCACCATGAAATTAAAGTACTAGTGAGTTAGTCTTTCCTCTATGAGATTACCAAAGTTTGCACCATAGATGAAACAAAACTAGGAGCTTCTTTGGTATTGCTATTGCAAACGGTTATAATTATTGACTAAAATCTTAATATTTATGGGTTTTGAGACATCATTAATTATTTTCAAAAGTAGCTTTAATTACATTTTCTAATTAATTATAGAGTTGCGTATAGAATTTTTAATTTAAGCTTTTTACAAAATCAACGTTTTTTTTGGGCCAAAAATTGCCATATGTCAAACATATCTTAAGTATGAAATCAAAATTATCTGTAAAACCACTGCAGAAAGTCAACAATTAAAGTACACGGCCGCCATAACAATAGGAACGACGAGCAAAATTAGATAATTTTTTTTTCTTTTGCTGAGAATTACGCAATTTTTAAAATTATATAAGGGAAACAATGAAATTAATAATTAGAATTCGAAGCGGAGGTTTGCCCTCGAATTGTATTGTAAAAGTTCATGGAAGAGCTAAAATGCTCCTATCCTATGGCGGTTGATAAATGTCATCACCAAGGCCCATCATATAGATAATGACAGCATGAAATACTAATGCTGGCGGGGCAAAGCTATTGAAAAAGATGGGGCCACGTTTTTTTTATCATTATTATCAACTCGCCAATCAATAAATTTCAATAACCAATCTAATTGAAATTATTAACCTTGTCAATGGTAGCACCAGGTCTAGAAAACTTTAACAAGCATGATATTTCACAAATCAATGGGAGGCATAGTCCAATGTTATATCATACACTAGTCCTTACCAATGAAATAGGATCAACGAAAATGAGGTGTACAAAATCTAGATGAGTTTCCCCAGTCATTACAAAAAAAAAAAAAAAACCTTCAAAACTTAAGCAAAACTGTATGTAACCAGGAAATGATTTGAGCAATCTGAGTAAGCAAAATGAGATCCTTTCCAAAAGGGAACTTGAAAACAATGCCATTCATCAAAATGCCTCAATAATGATGAGGAGAAAAAATAGGAGAAGTTATATGACTAAAATTGGTTGCATCAATCCTGTCACTCTAAGTATAGCTAATCAAGGCTTAAGAGAGAGAGCCAACCCAATTTTGGGATTGTTCTGTAAGGCTGTGGTGTGAAAAGCACCGGATATTGTCAGGAAGGACCTGGGCTTGATCTCGTGCTGTAGAAGAGCACTTAGACTGCCATGGTTGTTTAGCTTTGCCTTCACCACTGTTTGAGGATCAACCACATAAGAACATCCAACCTTTAATGTGTTCTCGTTAGTAGAAAACCTTCGACTGATCTCTCCAACCACACTACCTTGATTCAGGCAATCCAGATGGCACAAATAAGATACCTTAATTGAGTCTCCTTTGTCAGCCCTAAAAGGAATAAAGGAAAAAAAAAACATTATTATTACTGTATTTGATCATGCAAATATTACTGCAATAATTGCACAGTGCTTCCATTCTATCCTTCAAAAAATTTAACATGCAGTAATCCTGCTTGCTGCCAAAATTGCGCAAGTAAATATAAGTACTGACAAACAAAGATAGATAAAATAATATCTATAAATTGCAATTTTCACCTTTTGACCTAGGCTAATCTTCCTTTATCATAATTGATGAATGTGCAAATCCAGGGGGACTTACAGAATCACCGACCCACTGGAAACTGGATTGGTGTAGCTCACACCCGCATTATACTTCTCAAAATTACCAGAACCTGTAGCATAGGTTGTCTCTGCACCAAAGGCAATGGCGGGAGTGCCAATAGTTGCGGAAATATCAATAGCAGGAAACTTGTTCAACCGTACAGCTGCGGCAACAACACCATGCTGATGGAAATACTGAGCCTCCAACTGTTATAGAAAGAACAGATATCTGTCAGAACTATAATGGTTAATGGATTGTATACATCCAACTTAAGTAGAGGCAAATTCAATACCTTGCCAGAGTTGTAATCTGGCAGTTTTAAGGAAGCAATGACTTTTGAGGATGATGGGAAATCCATGACACTGAGGGTTGTTAGAATCTGCACAATTAATAGATTTTGTCAGAAACAAGATGGAATGCAACTTGAATTTTGGAAAAAAACAAAATATGATGTGAGTTGCTACATTTGATCTCGTATCAAGCTTGACATCAAGTGAGACATTCTTGAATTTATATTGGCCTGCTACATCCCCACAGGACAGACCTCCCTCTGTGACCAAACTTGATGTGGCAGCCTGAAGAGAAAAGAAAGGATATTAGTATCCTAAATTAGCACAAAAATGCAAGGTAAAACATTCAAGGATCATGCAACTCGAAGTGCTAACAGTTTCCTTATCACCTTTGAAGCAGGTAAGAAAAATGTAAGGAGAAACATAGGACATTTATAAAAATATGTCAACTTGTTATTTTGAAAAACAACCTGACCAGAGCAATGCATAATAACAAAAACAAATTAAATATTATTGAAGACATTATTCAAAAATGACTTAGCATTATAAAGATTTTGGAATTTGCCAAAAGCAACTGTAAGGAAAGAAGAAATCATGTCATCCTTTAAGGCAAATAAGGATTTCCAACAATTTGATAAACAGAACCGACATCTTTGTGGCCAATATCACAGAACCCCCCCACCCCAAAAAATAAATAAATAACTAAAAGTAAAAAATCTCTCTCCTTGATTGATCAATTCTGTCAGCTTTATCTCATATTTATAGCAGACTTGTAAGGAATATTTTCTTTTTACTAGCACAGGATCCACATTGTTGTCAAAAGTACCAGGCCCTGAATCTCAAGGCCACTGAATTACCTAGTTATATATCTATTTCAAACTTTATCATGCCAACATACTAACAAGTTAGGAGAACAATGCAATATCTTGTTGCGAAGTTAAAATTAACTGAAAACTAATATTTCAAAATGATAGCATTTCCCTCCTAATGGTTTAGAAAATCATCCACACACCTATTGACTAGTAATAAAAGCAGGCATCCCACAAGCATACAGAACTAAACCAAGCTGAATGGATACGTATCCAATTATTCACACTGCTACCATATCAGGAAATTAGATCATAGGATAGAAAGATAAGAGATACTTCTCATCCATAATAACTATAAGTAATTACGCTGTAGGATCAAAATTTGCACATCATGCGAGCAGAAATATACTTGGTGTTAACTAATACATATTAGTTTATGTGCGTGCCGAATTTGTTATTCTCCCTTTCAATTCAATCCAGAATTAAGCTACAATAAACCAATAGATGCAGCGGAATTAAATATCCATATATCCAATGGCTACCACATGATTCAAAACAATAAAAAACAGAACAAATGGAAGCAAGCAATTTTTAACTATTCAACTCGCATATGGTACTTTACAAAATCGAAAGCTAAATAAACTCTAGATTACTGAAGGACACTCGAGATAAACAGCTAGATCCAGGCAAGCAACTGCCAACTGAACAAATACTGAGCTGCAATACTAATCGCAAGCCAAAAAACAAAAAAAAACAACAACAAATAAAGTCGTGGTAATGTGATGGAACAGAAAAGAAATCAGAACCAACCACACCGGAGTCAGTGGAAGAAGAAATAGAAATCTTCGGGTAGGGGTAGTAGTCTTTGGCGAGTGCATCTGCAAATGAAACAGAGCGTGACTACAACTGTGAAACAAATAGAGAGAGAAATGGTACGAGCGGAGATCAGATGTCGGTACCTCCGGCATTCTTGCCGAAGTCAGCAAGCAGGCCCGGTCCCTTGCTCATGCTGCTCGAGGTTTTGGGTGTTGAAAGGTTGAGCAACGGCCCGGTCTTGCTAGCCACGCACATTTAACCAATATTTCGCGGAGTTTTTTCTTTTTTCCCCCCTACTTATTTCTGTTGAAGTTTTATTTGGGTTAATTGCTGGAAACCCCTAGTTAATTTTATATTTTTATTTTATTAAATTACTAAATAAGGTAAATCATAATTAATGAAAAAATAATAAAAGATCTAATAATATAATAAAATAAATATAAAAATTAAATTACATAATATTGAAATATAAGAAATAATTTAAATAAATATACAAACTACAGAGAGTTTATAGTAATTAACTTTTTTATATATTAGTTGATTTTTATAAGAATTTAGGTGGATTTTTTTTTTTGTTAGAAACAGGTGGAAACAAAATTATTCACCTATCATATCTAAGAGTGGACATTGTTCAATTCAAATAAAAAAAAATGACTGAATCATTAAATTTCAGAAATTCGATTAAGTTCATTCATAAATTGGATTTAATGCAATTATCTGTTTTAAAATAAATTGATTAATTTAATTTAATTCAATTTTAAAAAAGTAAAACTAAATAAATCAAGTTAACTGTTTTAAACCATTTTTTTATCGTAAAACTTAGAATGATTAAATAAATTATATTAATAAAATATATACTTAAATATAATTACTTCAATTTGATTTAAAGTTTCTAGTCAAATTGATTTTTTACAAATATGAATTTGATTAATTTAATTATAATAAAAATCTAATCGACTGAATGACTACTTGAATCATATATGCATTTTTATTTTTGTATTATTGTGTAAGTTATCACAACGTAAGTTGTAGCATTGCAATTAAGGTTATAACTTTAAAAGCACTCACCTTCTTTTTGTTTTTAAATGTGAGAAAAAGGAAAATTTGGTATTGGCATGTTAATATTATTAGAATCGCAAACATAAAATCTCTCTCTAATACTGAAAATAGGACAAAAAAATATGTTTTAACACTAGATTTATATGAAGCCTGATTTCCAAAAAAATGAAGTTTAATTTATTAATTTGTATGCTTTGAACCAGTCCATTTCAGTATTTTTTGATATGCATAAGAAATGAAGACGAGATTAATTACAGTTTATCCAGAACTATTTTTTGAAATTTTCATAGCTCTCTAATAAATTTTATATAATTGTAGATGAGATATGCGAAAACCATACGTGCATTTAAAATAGAATAAGTCATGGTCATATTTTCAACTTGCATTAAAGATTATACATATTTCATACTAAATCATATTTTGCAAACAATTTTACCCTTAAAGTTGAATTGGGATATATATATATATATATATATTCCTAATTTATCCAACAATAGATTTTTCAACATTTCAAGCAATGTAACTCAAATTATACCTAAACCCCATATTTCAAAGTTTTTTTTCTACTTCTTGTATATGTACCTAATACTTCATATGCTATTTAGAAATAATCACATTCATTAAGTTTTTGTATTCCTAGAAATAAATAATACTAACATCTTAATCAATCATAATTCAAACAATAATTAAATTGGCTCCGTAATCATTCATTGCTTCTCACATACAGTTTCATATTACTTACCCCTCTCTCTCTCTCTCTCTCTCTCTATATATATATATATATCTTTGAGACCTTTGAGAAATATAACTTGGACAAAAACAAAGAAGAGAGAGGAAAAAAAATGTTGACTGGTAACTATTAGCCACGAGACTTGAATTTTACTCATCCATGCACGAACCCCACTTGTTTCTTGGTCGAGAGAAAACAGAATCTTTGATTATTTCTAGTTGTACACCATATCATTAGTGTGGCAGATGGAGAAGCCATCCGAACTTAGAACTCGTAGCAGATGCAACGCGTGGGCTGGTCCAAGTGTCTATTACCAATGATATATACACACATGTACAAATATAATGTATGTGTTTCACTCGGATATACCATATGTTCATATATCCATACATGTACCAACTTCCCACATGATGAACTATGAAGTTTGACTTTCACCTTTTGCTTTTGACTTGTTAGTCGTAATGAGTAATCATTTGATTTAAATAGCCAAGAGTTAAATCCTTAAACTGGATTGGCACCAAATGCTGTCGGCAAACTACTCCATGAAAAGTTTATTTAATAAGTATCTCAGATTTGAATCCTCCTAAGTCTGATGAACAAATTTATTTACCTTTAATGATATAAATTAATTCACTTTGAGGATTTTTTGTTTATTCAAATATATTTTGTAATTTCTAAGTGTGTGTTTGTATATTGTACATTATTATTTTTATAAACCGGATATGGTCATTCTTGAATGAGGATAATTTTTAAATGTAATAAACACAAAATATTTTACACTAATTATGTACTTATTAGTCATTCACTTCTTCTTTTTTTTTTTTCTCACCTTCTCTTGTTCAAGGTTTTTAACTAAATAATTTAAAAGTCAATTTTTATCCATTTCGGTCAAAAATTGACCTCTTTTTAATTTTCTTTCATTTTGTTCTATATTTTCTTAAATAAATCTAATTTTACTTTTTTTAGTTTATTTGAGTTTTTAGATCTAAAATTTTTGTGTTTTATTTTATTTTCTTCAATAAATTATCTCAAATTTAATTATATATATATTTATTTATTTATTTATTTCGTGGATACATATTTAATATTTGCATTGTTTTAATTTTATTATTATTATCTTTTTTAAAATTATATGTTTTTCATTTATGAAAGTTCCTTATCTTTTTATGAAAATTGTATTTTTTATTGAGTTTTTAAAATTGTTCAGGTCTCTTTTTTATAGCGAATCTCAAATTATCATTAATATTCAAGTTATTGAACTCATTTAAATATCATGAAAATCAATTTGTGATTTTAGTAATTTTGAAGTTGAGTGCGCCTTTGTTGAGTTATGATTTAGTCATTTTGATTAAAAAATATTATTAAGTAGTTTTTTTTTTGTCTGTATTTTCATAATTTTTAATATATCGATATTATCATCAAGTTGTACAATTTATAAATTTCATGAAGTTTGCTAAAAAATTATATACTTTATTTTTTTCATTTCTCAAAAATACCAACATTGAAAAGTCATTTATTTTAATGAATGATAATAAATTTACAAATCATAGGATAATCAATCTTTAAAAAATTATGATGGGGTGATGATTGTCTGATTGTTCTATCTATGCCATTTAATTAAGAAAGGTCGTGGCCAGCGCAGCCAACTATCTGGTTCATCTACTATGTAGGCTGCCAGTCGACTTCTGTTGCGCGGGTTAATCCAATTAAAGCAAAAATTTATCATTAAATTACTAAAATAAAATTGACCGAAAATGATATTCCCGTGTACCTTAACATCCAAAATATATTCTCTCCTCCCAAATAGGTTGGTTGTTGATTTTTTTTTGTAATATTTCAAAATATATATTCATTTTTATTGAGTTAAAAATATTTATAATAAATTTTTTAATTTTATTTTTATTAATTATTAAATTAAAAAATAATTATTTTTATTAAATATAATTGATAATATAAATAAAAAATATATTATAAATTGCGAATTAATAAAATATTAAATATTTTTTCTTAAATAACGTGAAAAATGAAAGATAATATCTTTTTTGAAATTGAAAAAGTATGTAATTTCATTTTGTATGTTTTGAAACTGTGTTAAGTGTTCACACATCAATTTTATATGCTACGAAGCCATGAACCATCTATGGATTAGTTTTGAGCATACATTCATCTCATGTGGTATTAGATAAATATTTAAACATATGTATAATATATAAAGTCCTATTTTTATATTTATATAATATTATTTTGAAATTATTGCATTCGTAGTCATATAATAATATGAATTTAATCAAAATTAAATTGTTAATTATATCTCTGATTTTTATGATTTTGAGTGTGAACTCCAAAAATTCCTTGATTTAAACATATATAATGCAAATTTATTATTAATTTTAGATTTATTGATCGAAGTTATATATATCGTTTGAATGGTCAATATATATTGAGTTTATAATTATATTTTTATTAAAAAATCATATTCCAATTGAAGTATTTAAATTTAAAATATATTTTTTTATGAATTTTGTAATTGATTTAGATTTATAATTTCAAAATTCAAAAAATAATTAAAATTAAAAAATTTCCATTGATTCAATACATATTTTCTCTTTCGTAAGATAAAAATATTATACTTTTTGATGCAGCAAACCTTTTTCTTTATATTCAGATGCGAACAGATGCATTGACAAAAAACAAAAAAAACAAGTATAGATCCAACAATTAACAACTTATATGCACAATTGCAATTAGTTTCCAATTCTGAAGAACAGCTTAATATTTTGAGATCATCAACCAACAAATGTGCGGCCTGATCTGTTTTGATGCCGCATCATTAATCAAAGCATGTGCATTCCCAGTCAACCACCTTTGCAAGCTAACGTGGCGCAGTATGAAACACGCTAACCCACCAAACCATATGATAGAGTACCACTAAATTGCGCCCTAATATACATAAACCAAAATGGAAGGGCGAAAAAGGAAGGAATGGGCTTGCCTTTATCGAATAGCGAACCTTCCACGCACGCGTTTAAAGAAACCTTTCGCACGTGCTGACATCCAACTAGGATTTCGTTGCGGTCAAAATATACACGTGTCGGCCCATCCTCCAATGGCCCACGCTTTCCTGTCCAGGTGTTCTGCTTCCCTCTTTCCCAGTCCTTTATATCCCAATAGAAATCACTTCCTCCTCCCTTCCTCTTAACTAACTAAACTTCTTCCTCTTTCTTTTACAATCATCCCAATCCGACCCGAATTTCGCCAAATCGAATATCTGTGACCCGAACCTCTCATTATCTGTTTTTGATGCAGTGAAATAAGAAGAAGAAGATTATAGTGATGGAGACGGAAAACGGAGAGAATTTCCAGTACATGGGGAGAAGTTTTGGTAGTACGAGTGCGAACGATGAGTCCTCAGCTTTCAGTGACTGTAACAGCGACAGATCCGGGGAGTTCGCAACGGCGTCGTCCGAGAGCCGACGACTGCTGATTGCCTGCGCATCGGAGAATTCCGACGATCTCATTCGCCAGCTCGTGTCGGATCTCGAGTCCTGTTCGATTGAGGAGCAAAAGCAAGCGGCCATGGAGATTAGGCTCCTCGCGAAGAACAAGCCAGAGAACCGCCTCAAAATCGCAAAAGCAGGAGCTATTAAGCCTCTGATTTCACTAATTTCGCTATCGGATCCTCAGCTTCAAGAGGACGGCGTCACAGCGATTCTGAACTTATCACTCTGTGACGAGAACAAAGAACTGATCGCTAAATCAGGAGCGATAAAACCACTGGTAAGAGCTTTGAAAACAGGGACGTCGACGGCCAAAGAGAACGCAGCATGTGCCTTGTTTCGATTATCGCAAATGGAAGACAACAAGGTCGCAATCGGACGGTCAGGAGCCATTCCACCACTGGTGAACTTACTAGAAAGCGGAGGATTTCGCGGAAAAAAGGATGCGGCTACAGCACTTTATTACTTATGTTCAGTGAAAGAGAACAAGATCAGGGCCGTCCAAGCGAGGATCATGAAACCGTTGGTGGAATTGATGGCCGATTTCCGGTCAAACATGGTAGATAAGTCAGCGTTCGTTTTGAGCGTGTTGGTTAGCATTCCCGAGGCGAGGACGGCGTTGGTTGAGGAAGGTGGGATTCCGGTGTTGGTGGAGATTATCGAGGTAGGGTCACAGAGGCAAAAGGAGATCACGGTCACGATATTGTTACAGATTTGCGAGGATAATTTGATGTATCGAGCTTTGGTGGCTCGCGAAGGAGCGATTCCTCCTTTGGTTGCTTTGTCGCAGTCCGGCACCAATCGCGCCAAGCAAAAGGTGAGCTATTTAAAAATCAATGTCGTTTTTGGTTAGGTTATTTTTTGAATCTAGAAAATAAGAGAATAGTGGATAGCCACATCGGCAAGCTCTTCAACTTTCCTTTTTGATAAAAATCCAATGGATAGTAAATAATAGTACTATTATTATTATTATAGTACGTTTAATAAATTCTGCGGTCCCTGTCAGCGAAAATTTGGAATTTTCGTTTTTGATTTATAATAGCAGAATGAAATGGGGCTAAGCGTGTTGGCGTGTGTTTTGTATTGGGGAGTTTACTAGGGTGGGATGGAAAAGTCAATTAGTCATTAATTAAGCTACAAATGGAAGCCATAAAATACTACTTATATTGTATCAAGTCCCAACCGATTGTGGGCTTTTGTATAAATTTGTTCTGGGTTTACTTTGTCTTTCTTCTCGATGTTGTTGCTGTGTTTTTCCCCCTTTAATGTACTTGAAGATATTTGTCACTGTGTAACGGAAAAGTGGTTTTTTGTTGTCGTTTTGTGTGTTGTAACGTGGGGACAGGCGGAGACACTAATAGATCTTCTACGGCGACCAAGATCCGGCAACTCCGCTGCCAGAACGTCAGAAGTGTCACTGTGAATGGTGTCGCTACCACATGTTCATGTGTTATCATATGTGCCAAGTGTGGATATCTTTTTCTTTTTCTTTTTTTATTTTAATTTTGGGGGGAAGAAAAGGAAAGGACTAGAGACGAAAAAGAAGCTGTAAATATCTGTGTTGCAGACGCAGAGCTTGTAAAATTTTTAAGTTTGGTATTGGCTTTGGTTTTCCTGTGCGGATTTTAAAATTGTTATGCTTTGTTTGCACCTAATTTGGTTTTCCTGTGCGGATTTTAAAATCGTTATGCTTTGTTTTCACCTAATTTGTTTTTTCTTCGGCTTTGGTTTTCCTGTGCGGATTTTAAAATTGTTATGCTTTCTTTTCACCTAATTTGTTTTTTCTTTCTCCAATTAAAATTTTCTAATTTTCAACTTAGTAGATGAGAGCATATTAAAAAGCTAGTGACAAATCGAATAAAAAAAACAAAGCAAGTGACAATAGCTTAGCTGCCACATCAGTAGAATGATTAATTAAGTTTCTCTTATTACACAAAAAGAATAAGTTATTTGTACAAAATAATTTTAACATTTAAAATATATAATTTTTATTCATAAAATTATAATACAATCTAAATTATAAATATTTTATATTTATATTATTTATTATTTAATATGAAAAATATATTAAAATAAAAATTTCTATGAATTTCATCAATTATCATTGATCATTATTGATAGATGGTAATCGATAATGATTGTTGATAATTAAAGATGATTTATAAAAATAAATATATTAAGATTTTATTTATTTCATACAAATAAATTATTTATAAAAAATAGAGATATTTTATGAGTAAATATATTTTTGAGTATTTGAAATATATGATAAAATATTATTTTTTATTTATAAGAATATAACAAACTTTAAACTATAAATATTTTATTTTCATATTATTTATTATTTAATATAATAAAAATTACATTAAAAATGAATTTTTTTTTTAATATCATCAATCGTGAACAACTATCATTGATCAATGGTGACTGATGATGAGTGTCAATAGTCTATAATTATTAGCAATAATATCTGATTTATATTATTTATTTTTTATTTAGATAATTTGTCAAGATTTTAAAATTTTTCTATTATAAAAAAGAAATCATTTTCTTAAAAATTGTTTACTTTTTCATTAACTAATAATTTTTTTTATATTTGTAGAGTGCATCAAATATTAAAAATATAAAAAATATTTTTTATCAAACAAATAAAGTATAATAAATATCTATTTATATAATTTATTTTTTATTTAAATAAATTTATCTAAATTAAAAAATAATTTTTAAAAGGCATTTCTTGAAATAATTTAATTTTTATTAATTAATAAATATTTTTAATGATTAATTTTTTAGCATACTAAATATTAAAAATAACATTTTTTTTTGAAAAAATATTTTTTATTAATCAAAAGAAGCTTAAAAAAAAAAAAAAGCAAAGGAAATCCCTTTCTTTGACAAAGTGCTGTGGTTTACGAAGTCCACGAGAAACACGTGCATTAAGACAATAGAAAGGAGGCTGCGGAAGAAGTATTCAGCCGCGGAGCCACGTTGTCTTTGGGAGCGGCCTTCCAGGTTTTTTCTTTTTTTTTTTAATTAGTATTTAATGTAAGTTTGCAATTCTTTTTTTATTTTTTTAAATGTCTCCTAAAGTCTTATATATATATATATATATATATATATATATATATATATATATATATATATATATATATATATATATATATCTATCTAGATTGTTTTTTTAAATTTATATTTTTATATATATATAGAGTTTGTATTTAAAATATA
>CATIWR010071905.1:0-20562 GCA_949677035.1 Omphalea diandra
TTTATAGTTATTTTTTATATAAAGGTGATAAATGCAATTTTTATATTATGTTAATAGGGCAGAAATTTAAATAAGCTATATTTAATCTAGATCTTTAATTAAATTTATATTTTTGTTTTACTCAATGTAATTAATTATTAAATTTTAAATATTATTTTACAGATAAATTAATTTTTAAATAAGTAATTTTTTAAAAAATTAATTAAGATATATATTAAAATTTAATATCAACGTGTTCTAAGGTATCATTACAGATTAAATAAAAATATATTAATTTTAATATAGTATAAATGAGTTGGCTTGTTTGCAATTTAAATCCATTATCTTTGATTCAAATCCTAAAATCGGATAAAAATTGCTGCCGTGGTTGGGCATAGCAACAAAAATCGGGTCGACCATGAACGCGATCCAATACTGTGTCCGAAATCCCCCTTGCGCTGCACGTCGCCATGCTATCGTCATTGATTCCTTTTATGACTTTCCTTTCTTTTTTTTTTTCCCCGAAAAACTTGAAGCCAATACTTTACTACTGTTTTCACCTTTTTTTTTTTTGTTTATAATAATTTTCAAGAGTTTTAATTATCTTCTAATCATTATTGTTAAAATCACGATTTTTGTCAATAGCTTATATATATAATAATTATTATAAAAAACAAAATAATTAAATATATCATTACAAATATTCAAATATTTTAAATATAATACTTTCAACCTCTCAAGAGTTAACGTAAAATGCTTTGCTTTCAGAATTTCAGTTTTGAGCTTTTTAATAATTAGGCTGAAATTTTCATTAGTAATTTGTTATATCAAGTCACCGTACATAACTTTTATGTAAAGATAGAAAATCAATGGCGCTGAAAGTTATGATTCACGTAAAAAATTCCATAATGATACCAATTTGTTGTCATTAGATTGATAGTAGTTTATATAGGTCTGTAAATACAAGAGATTTTTTTTTTTTTTTTTTGTATTTGAGATAAAGAATTTTATATTAGTAAATTTGAATCATCACGTCAATTTCTAGACAATTTCAATTTTATCACTAGGGTATGACGTTAGTGCGTGTGTATATATATATATATAAAGAAATTGTTCTTTACTGGCTTGGACCAAAACTTGCAATGCAGTAAGTAACCAATCTGACCAAACAAAAGAAATGGACAGGCATGACAGTTGACCCATATTTAGTGGCTGATTATGATGCCTTATTTTGTTTATCAGAAGACAATGGTCATACTTCGATTTAAACAAAGAAGGTTAGGCCATCATCTACATGAGCTACTGAAAGAATCTGCATTTAACGATACCTAAATTTCATAAAATAAAATACACATGGGGATTGCACTAGGTGCCAAGAGGGAACAATATTAGTTGGAATGCGGATCTCTAATGTAATTATTAAATAATGATACATTATCATATTATATTTATCCAAAATATAAAATCAGCTAGACAACAAAACATAAATTTTATCTTATTTAGAAAACGTATCAAAATTATATCACAGATTTACATAGTTTGATCAATGTGACAATACGTTCATGAATAAAAAATATATATATTTCTATAAGAACTATCATAAAAGTACAGTCAATAACCCTAACACAAATATTTGTATATAAACTCAAATAACAAATCGAGTGACTTCAAAATATATTAATATAAAACAAGTCATATCTATGTCATGAGGGGCGAAACTCCTGAACCCCCAACAAGATCAATGATGACCTACAGGCTTCGACCTATCGGCTCTTGCCCCCATTTCTACCAGTCCTTAGTGAGAATCCCTTTCAAATTAAGCTCTCAAAATTCTGAATGAATCATCATAAAAATTGTAAGTATACAAAATCAAGAAATAGCCTTCTCCTTCTTATGGCTATAACATAAAAATGAGAACTTTCTATCATATTGGTGAATTAAAAACTCGTATCAAAATTCTGTATTCGCCATATTTTTAAAGGTCAAGAAAAAACCAAACAGATCTTTATGGGCAACAATTGTTACAACATAATATAATGTTTCGTCTTTAATATATTGATTTGGTAGAACATATAATCTTAACTCGCTAGAAATCTACACGCTATGATATCAGTCGATGGTGATGGTACGCCCTTAATTGATATATAGAGACAAAGGGTTTAGTTGAAGCTTGGCAAAGGACTATGGAGATTTTCAACGAATGGGGAGCAACAAGTAACCAACAGAAAAGGCAGGGGATTAGGCTTGAGAAGAAGATTTGATTGTGAATTTTTAAGGTTGCCAGAGAAGATTAGTGAATTGAAATTAAGAAATGCATTTTATTGTGAACCATGACCCCTTTTACTGTCATAATAAAGTTGGGAAAAAAAATTCAAGAAATATGAAGTCATTCGAAAATATGCAGCTGCCCTAACAAACACATATGCACATACACAGAGGCATCTAATTACAAATTTCATCATGGGAATATACTACTGCAAGCCTAGTTTTCGGCTGAGAGATACATATACAAAATTAAAGAATATTTGTACTCTTACAAGCGCACTATGAAAAAAAAAAAACCCTGGATAAAATAAAAAAAAAGGGGGAAAGAAAAGAGGGTAAAACTAAAAAATTCCCAATTATTTACAGGTTATTTATTTGGATGTTTGCTGCCAAAGATGATCACGGAGGCTCACCATGCCTGCTCCAAAAAGAATAATAGTCATCACGTTAGTAATTATTTCTCAACTGGGTTCTAAAAAAAAAACTCTATAGATGCATTATTACAATAAAGATATTCATGTTACTGAACATAAACAGAGCACGGGATTTGATGCTTTACCTTCCAGAACAGAAAAAATTTCAACCTTGGAGTTGTATCTACATTTCTGGCTTAACCCACGAGCCCCGTGCGCTTTCCTCTACGACCTCTACCTAAACCAATCCTTATCCACCTGCTCCCATTAGTTATTAGATGCCTGTACCATGCCCTGTTTCTTCCTAAATTGTTCATCTTTAAACAGTAAATCATTTGACACTGCCACTCCCAACTGTTGTATGCAGCAAGCTTTCAGAGTTCTGCGGAACAAGTATTTTTGACCTATCACATTCTGCTGATTTCTTTATTTCTATCTCAAGCTGTTTAGGTTTTCCTCGTGGGCTTTGTTGAACAATCTCACAAAATTGAGCATAGTTGAAACCACTGCAGAATTATTTTATTTATTAGATAAAAGAGTAACTAATTTTACTGAAACAACCAAGCGTTTTCAATATTCAGAAACTGTGTACATAGCTATTTGGCATAGAATTAATGAACTTTAAAATGAATTGACCAGAAGTTTTTTCTATTTTGAGCAAATCAACAACGTAAAGTGTTCAGAGAGTGCGGGGAGGCCACAATCAGGATCAGTAAATAAATAATCTGGTAGACATCATGCAGAAACATCAACAGAACAGAGTAAGATCAGCAATAGTCCTGTCAGATTGGCTTTTCTCAAGGATCAATCTTTTAAACCTCCCATCATTCTGCATCAATAATGAGGGAATGGTTAAAAACAATACAGAAGAAGATTTATGGCGTATGTCCTGACTGATTAATCAAGCATGCACCTCTAAGTGCTCATTGTGCCCCCTAACCCACTGCCTATCTATCTTAAATTGAATTTCATAGTTTTTTAAATAGTACAACACCAAATATGGAGAGGCTCAGCACGTTCATCTCACTCTTCAAGCTTTTCCAATTCAAGTGAAGAGAATATAGAGATCACAAAAAGATCTAGGAATACCTTCCAGCCTAATGTTATTTCCTCTCTTCCTCTGATGCACACCTACATTATCAGACAGAGAAAGTTCCATGTCAACAGATTAAACATAACTGGACTCTTACCAAATTCAGGAAATGACTTCCTAACCAAGGTCAACTAATATAGCATTCTTCTTTGAACAGTGATTTTCAACTTCCAGAGTGTCCCTCTTTGACTCCTTAGACTTGCATGGACGTTGAAGAAGTTCAAAGAAGAATTCAAAAATGACCAGCACAAATAATTTCAGTTCATGATACTTGACCAATTGCATAGCAAGGCTTTTGAATCCTTTTAGCCACTGCAGCATAGAAATCCTACTAACGGATACATATAAACTTTTTCTGATGAATGGAAGCTTTGGATAAGTTGAAGTATCTCACGCTCAATGATAGCAAACCGAGATGTTGAACAAATGCTCAAGGGGAAGCTGCTTGGTTGTTTTCATTCTCTTTTGTCATCAAACACTTTTTCCTCTGTATCAACAGCAGCATTAAAATCTCACACCCATCAAACATCCTGTTGTATGAAGTTGCAGTGACACTGAATTTCGCAGAGAACAGAACTTCACATGCAATTTTATTATAGAATGTGAACATGTCATGGTCCTTCTCCATGATCCACACAACAATTTTTAGGTCTAGTGGTAAACAAATGGGTTCTTTGAATACGAAATAAAATTTGTTTCCTGGGAAACAGAATCTAATGAATGCTAAGGGACTCAAAAACTAATTCATCAAATGTGGGAAAAGGTGCTTTCAGAGGTTGAACTTCAGCAAGTGCCAAACAGAATAGATCGTCAACATATTGCCCAAATATTGACTTTGTAAATCGCATATAGAACTATATCATTACTATTATCAGAAATAAGCTCTTATGTTTTCGTGAGCAACAACTGAAACAACAAGCCGATGTAACTAATAAATACCTTGTTCAAAGGGACAACGTGCTGGATCTTCTCCAAAATAAAGAATCAATGCATCCACATTTCGTCCCTGTGATAGCATCCATGTGCACACACTTAGGATCATGTGATGGATAAAACAAATGACTAATCACCCAAAAAGAAAAAAGGACAAAAACCTACCACTCCTGAGTACAGAGAAGCTAAAGACCTTACTTCAGCTTCAGCAAAACGAAGGAATTCCTTTAAAATCTGAATGATATAAGAGAAACCATATGAGAAAACATATAGTTTACATAGATGCATTGTATAAAAACCCCACATAAGCTCATGAACACATGCGTACATAGAGCAGTTGAAGACTAGAACTTTGACAGATATGGCTAGTAATATCACTGTTATCTAAATGGTGACATAAGGAACCTTCATGATCAGTATTTCGATACAATTTCCAATCTGTTTTGCTGCCTTATTTTGACATATACATTGTGTGTGCTGCTTCCCATCATTTCACAACAATTAAATCAAATTCAGACTTCGATTCAAGAATCCCAGTGCAGGAAAATCTCTTTTAAGTGCAATGATTTTTTTTAGTTCTAAATGTAACACCCATATCAGCTCTAGTTTGAAGTTTGTGCCAATATAATAAGGTGAGGTCAAGTTTGCTATCTGAATCAAATTATGGAAATTGGAGCACATTAGAAATCGAAACAATTATTTGATGGGATCATTGGGATTGGAGTACATTGGAAATCCACAAACTAGTTGATGGAATCAGTAGGAATAATTCTTTCTGAGATCATATTCATTACTATCACTTATAGGCGTGCATTGGCAATGATAATTAATATAACTTACAATACACACACACACACACACACACGTACATATATATCTATATATGTACATATACATATATGTACACACACACACACACATATATATATATATACATTCCACAGTTGTTCCAAGAAAGAATATTTCAAATTTGTAGCTCTCTCATTATTCCAAAGTCTATAGACAGCCAATTGTCAGTTGATTGAGGTAAATATATCATTACAATTGCAATAGATGATTCCAAAAATTTGATGTAAGTTTTTTTTTTTTTTAAGAAAAAGAGAGGAGAAAATTTAGTACTTAGGCCGAGAAAAGAAATTTCCTTGAAGATTAAAAAAAGAAGAGTAACAAATTGCATTGCACAAGAACTAGCAAATACAGATTCTTTTTCCCATACTCTATGATACATAACTGTCAATTAATAACCTGAAATTACCTTACAAAAATTCTCTGATATAGGACCATCACTTTCAGAGCTTGAAATTTCCTGTACAACCTTTTCCAGTCCTTTGCTTATGGCTTGCATTTCCTCTGCCAAATATTTCAGTTGTACCTAGTTGGAAACACACGATTCAGTGACATGATAATAGTGCCTTTTTTTATTTTTTTAAGAGAAATAATCAATATTAACAGATTATGATACCTTTGACGCTGGTTCCAAACTGGCAAGGTCTTTGGAAAAATCTAGAAGTTCTGGTAGTTTGTCAGCAAGCACCTATAGCATTTCAATCAAATAACAATGATTTACATATTTCTCTAAATATAATTAAAAGAAACTGCCAGAAATATGACCTTGAACATAACATCATGAAATTTAAAGTCTGAAATTTCATATTTTAGGAATAAGAATGTATAGGAAAGGACAAGAATCCTAGGAAATTATAAGAATCCAAGTATTCTCTCATTTACAACCACAAGGTAGGTCTACAAAAAATAACAGCATGGAAGAAACAACCACTATAATACTGAACAAGTACATCAATGAATGATCTAATCAATGAAGAAACTTTTACTAGGTACATGTTTTGAATTTTAGATTTTAGTTACCATTTGCATCTCTTGAGCAGTTCAGCAGAAAAATAAGCAAATTGCATTTGCGACTCTTCATCCCTATAGTCAGAGGATGAGAGACTTGATATTGAGCATAAATATACTAACAAGGAATGTTAAGGGTCTAAATATTGTTCTGGCATACATTAACCTTTCCAGGGACGACCAAAAGCACACACATATACATGTACCAAGATTTTTGGAGCATCCTTGGATCACAAGGTTCCCAGCTTTGCTGGGGTAGGGGAAGACTGCCCATTCTATGTGACCTCTCCAATATTTTCACAACTTGAACTTGTGACTTTTCAATCACAAACAGGTACCAGATTGCACTCAGTTAGGCTTGCTCTTATTAAGACGTTTAAGACATGACAATTTATTGTGAGTTCCCATAGAATTCTAAAATCAGTTAAAAAGGAAAATCAATCTTCCAAAATAAGTAAAAACTTGCACCTTACAAAGATAATGCATAAGAGTCATCTTGTTGTTCCTTGTTCGCGTCTCAGCTAACTTAAGAACGCTATCCAATCTAAACCCAATAGCAGAGCCTATAAAAAATTGCAACTCTATAATGGAAGGAATAGATTGATATACCCATAGACAAGAAAAGATTGAAAATCAAAGGTCACAAAAAATGAAAATGAGCAAGGTTGCATGAAATAGATGTACAATAATTGAAAGAAGGCTAAGAACAGATATCACATGAAAACCCAGTAAACTATGTTATTCCAAAATAACAGAATCAGAATTCACTGCAGTATTATTGTTGGTTCAGATTGGACTGAATCCGCCACCACTACTGTGCAATTGTTCAGAAAATCAGAGAAACAACTCAAATCAAAATTAGGACAATAATTGAACTATATGCAATATAAAAACAGTTGAATATAATAAATATCTGAAGGAACAATTTATTGAATAAGGAAACATGCTCCACTGAAGATTTGGTGGGTTGTTAAGTAAAGAGAACACGAGTAAAACACAAAAAGGCTGCCACAAGGAATTATTGGGGGACAGCCATTACACTGACACTGGGCATAATGTTATGGATGTTTCAGATAATGGGACAATGTTTCACTGCTTTCATGTTAAAACCGCAGATATCTGTAGGAGAATAACATAGTGAACCCTAATGTTTACATGACGGGTAATATTCCAAACCTGAAAGGTTTATGTCGAAATTGTCAAGATCTCGACCAGAAGCATGAACCTCATTTGGTACCTTAAGGCGTCTCTAGTAAACTCAGGATGGGAGGTCCAGCAGTTAAAGTCAGAAAAAGTACAATGAGACTTAGGTGGAATAACATTAACTCCTGAAACAATATGAAATTTACCAACATTCCTATAGCCCCTATTATCATAACCTAGGAGAACCCAAACCAAAAGATAACCGAAAATCCGGAGGTGTTATTGCCAATTCCTTCACTAGGGATTCTCTATGATGGGTATGAACAGTTGCTCCGAGGGTGAGGTTTAGCGGCTTTAAGCTATGCAGAGACAAAGTGAACTATTCATTTCAATTCTATTTTTCAGTTTTTTGCTATGCTCAGTTTCTCCCATTTTCATTCATTAATTTTTTTATATATGTATGAGATTATTCCAATATCCCAGTGAAAGTATGGAATGAAGAGCATGTGCTTGACCTTGACATGTCCTTAATATCTTGCATCCCATGAAGTGTCATCAAATACCTGATGAATAATGTAAAAGTAAAATTGAACACCAGTTCTACCTTTCATATTCATGGAATCGCATACTATCTATTAAAAGATAAAGAGTATTGTTCCTATAGGTAACCCTTCTGTACGGATGGTTCAAAAATGTTATTAAGAGAAAGATAATATTGAGTAATAAAAATGCTCTTGGTATTCTTTTAAAAATAAACATCAGTAATCAATCATTAAAGAACTCTATCAGGAACTTTTGATAGGAAAATACTTTTACAGCTTACAGTGCATAACTGGTCATCTATATTCATCAGTCACTCAAAAGCACCATCATCTACCGCTTAACATTTAAGGACATAGAAAATACATAATTTATCACCAAATTTCTTACTGATGGATTTGAGTCTTCAGAAATTTTCAAGTCCACAAGGTGGAGTTCTTAGAGGACCTTTCAAGTGTGTCCTATCAACGTTAGTTCCGATCGGCAAATGAATGACTTTTGTGCAACATCAGGTACATGGCAGTTCGATAGGACCAATAAAATTGACTTACCCCTAGCAGTTCCCTGGTTTAAAGCATTTCCTAGTGAAAGAATAGTCTGCATAATTCTTTTTAATTTGGCAGAATTCCTGATCTGAGAAGAGCATCAGAAGTGTCACGCCTATGTCTCAAACATATGTATAATCACCAAAAAAGGAGGAGGAGGAGGGGGGGGAGGTATACAGTATAACTTTCCCTCTTCTGCTGTAGAGTTCACCACATTCAAGCTTTTCCTAAGGTTGGAAACCTAAATAATGTATAGAAATGACAAATACATACATGACATATAACTGAAACTAATCAGCAAGAAGACAACTGAATACATCTTCTTACCTGGGCATGAAACTGAATCTTAAATGAGAAGACTCTGAGCTTAGATTCCACTCTTGGTACTTTCATTAACTCCATGAAAAACTGCCAATAAGATCCATAAACATATCACTTAGAATGAAGGGCACATATATTTCGGGTTTATTAGCCCCCGACGGTGTTTCTCTAAAGACGACTCCAATAGCATTCAACTAAAGCTCATTGGTAAGAAAAATATATTTTAAATACAGGACACATGAATAGTTTTAGTATTCATTACCAATTTGTGTCTGCTTTTGTGATCCTCACCTTGTCAAATTGATTTTATTTGATTAACAATGAAATAATGTTGATTCTGGAATGTACTGGTTTTGGCCCAAAGGAAGAATAGTGCTATAATAAATAGTGGGCTCATTAGCTTCCAACTTTTTGCTTATGTTTCTTCCTGTGGATAGAAGGTTTGCAATTTGAATTTCTCCAAAAGATTCTCTGGTTGATCTTTTATTTTCATCTTATATGTCCTTCTCAAGGCCACTCATGTCACTTATGCAACATTATTTGGAAGCTAATTACAACTTAAAGTGAGGGCTTTTGTATGGTTTGTAGTGTTCCAAAATCTGATAACTAAAGAATAATGATCTCCCGTGAAAGTACCCAATCTGCCAACAGCTAATCTTATTGAATAACAGATATTTCAAACATTAACAATACACTTTTGCGCATGTAAATTTTTCATATTTTCAAAATGACAAGTTACCAAGCAGAAATAAAATACTACGGACCTGCTCACATTTTCCTAACTTTTCCTTTTCTCCAGTGTACCCCTAAACATAGAAATGACAAAACAAAATTTATAAGTGACTTAAATGAATAGACCAGAGGCCATGAGACAAATAGAGAAAATCATTAAATTGGCAATACATACATATGTATGTACGTACGTACGTACATATATATATATATATATATGATGGAATACAATATAAAGTTCAAAACGTTGCACCATAAGAAGTTCCATCTCCTCTTTTGTTGGACAGAACTTTATGAGGTTCTCAACCTGGTCTACATCTAATGCTGAATCTTCGAGAGCGAGCACTGAATTCTGTAAATGGACAGTGGATTAGATTGAGGACATCAAGGTAGAACATTTTTCATCATTAGTATGCTGTAACTGAAACTAATAACTTGAAAAAAGAAATTTTGAATAAATCCTTCATGTTTGAAAAGTCCAAGGAGGTCATAACTTTCAGAATTCATGGCATCCATTTCTAGCCTAAAAATATTAGACAGGTAAAGAAATATAAATATCTACAATTATCAAAATCTTAGATGATGAAGATGAACAAAAGAGAAGGACATCGTGGTGAAGTTTAGAATCACAAGCAAATGAAAATCTTTTTTGATAAGTTAAGCATAAGCAAATAGCTCAGAATTTTACAGCATTCGCTACTAAACTAGTTGTAACTAATGAAACTGTAATAATAACCAAACTAAAATTAGAACCAATATATTTGAGAACTCATTTAAGATCCATCCTTTTCTTGTTTGAGGAAGAAATGTTAAAAAGGAAAAGGGGAATAAAACAAAATAAAGGAAAAATAAGAAGGGAAGAAATGCACTAGGACAAGGAAAACAATGATAATGACAATCATGTTTGGACTTTGAAACAATCATTTTTCTTGGGCACATTTATGCTTCTTCTTCTTCTCCTCTCGGACCTCTTCCTCTTTTATTTCTCAAATTACTTTCCAGCACTTCTGCAACAATGGAATTATAGCAAATCGGCTTTAATATCTTATTCTCTCAGACTTCATATCCTTAGATCCTATTTTCTTAATCTCATTTCCTTTCACTATGCAGCCATCAATCTTATTATCCAAAGGTGCAAGCCAGCTGAGAAAGAGAAATGAATTTATTGCCAGTATACTCTGAAATTTTTATCTGCACTATATCTAGCTTTTAGCTCTTGAAACTGAAACATGCTAAACCACAATTGACCCATAAGCAACAAACTTTTTCCATTATAAGTTCAACTTTTAACATCCCTAAGTTGCAATTTCACTGGACCCTAGTTCAACACAGGACCCACATAGGCAGATAAAATCTGGTCCACATCACTGTTCCTATATGGGGCATATAAAATTCAAGAGATGAGATTAGACAGAGGCAATGTAATGAAGGAAGGATTAAGGCAGGAATGAGCAATGTAAATAGGCTAACAAAAATGGCATGGCTGCAGTTGTCAGAAAATAATATATGGTTTGAAATAAGGATAACGAAGCTCTATATATTCATTTTAAGTTCAAATAGAGCCTAATTAAAAACAACATAGTTGAAAAACACATAGCAAAATCTAAAATCAAAATGGTGTCTTAGCGTACCATTAATTCATTCAGTGGCACCATCACCTTTGAAAGCATGATTTCACAATTATATGCTTGTCTATGCTCAATCTGAAAAAAAAAAAATGAACAAAATTCAAAAAATAAAAATGTATACACAAATAGGAGATGCCTTACACATGATACAAAGCACATGAAATGCTAGTCTATCAAAAAATAATTCAACTCAGCCTGAAGTTTATAAGCTTCTAAATTCTAACACAAAACTTAAATAGTGCAAAAAAAAATGAAATTATTCTCAAGATGTTTCAAATTTGTTATATACATCAAAATTGAGATACTGATCAATCACCAATGAGGTTCAGGAATCAATGACAGGAGATATAGGGAACTCCTCTATAAAAACTAACAAGCTTCTTAATTAATTAACATAATAGCTTTGCATGCCAAACTTGTGGTAATCCCACTTGATAGCATTTAATTCACAAGTTACAGGCTACGTAAAGAGCGTAAGGATGCTTATCCACATCATGTTAGCTAGTAAATTGTGGCATAACATTCTAACTTCTAAGAATGGTGTTGAGCTATTGCAGAATTTCAGCAGAATAACACAGCAGATAGGGAACTAAAGATACTCATCTCCAAACTCAAAAAGTAGAGCATTGTATTGTTAAGCGTGTCTCCAGTGAGTGTAACTTATAGCTAATTTTGTGTACTATATGATGAGATAAACTAGTGGGGAACACTGTCGCCTTATATACTTATGCTATTTTATTATTGTCAAATTGAATGGGCTAATTGTAGGTGATGCTTAAGCTGTTTGTACCATACATTATTTTTCTCTTGTAAAGAAATTATACATTTTTTTTCCTCAAAAATGATAAGATCTCAAAACCTACTCTGATACAATACCCCTGAACTGTTGATAATCCATATAAGGAGGTAGGTTATGAAATCCTTCAAGTATGAAGTAACAACTAAAAACGAGGATTCAGAATGGCTGTCAAAAATGGAAATTTCAATGGTGGTATTATGAGTAGTAAAAGTCAAAAAAATGATATCAATCATGCACAGCAGCAACTAAGGATTGAATATTTGATTACCAGTTGCACTTTATCAGCCTTAGGTTGCCGGGTGCTATGCACGCTTGACTTTTTCCAATGATCTGAATTTGGAACCAAGACTGAAAACAGATTCTCGCGTTCTGACATGTCAATCTCTGGAGCCCTAGAAGTGAGGAACAGAAAAAGTGCATATGACTTACATGGATTCAGAAAGTATATTCAATAGATGTTATAAAGTCTCTTAGGGTTGCTCATACTTGGCGGCTTCACCATACTTTTGTGCCTCTGCCCATAAGCTTCCTTGAACAGCTCTGGTTAACTTCAACCAATGCAATGGCTTCAGCTTTTTTCTCTGATGACTCCTTGGACTTACAGTACGAGATAAGCGTCCCTTGATGCTGGAGGGAGAACTCAAAGGTGGAGCAGGAGTTGGTGGTGCAGGAGATGAAGATTGAGAAAATGAATTACCTGCACTACTGCCCATCTTGGAAGTACTTTTACCAAAAGGAAGGGGAAGGGGGGCAGAAGGAACATGAGAGGACTTGGATGACAAAGTGGATTGGGGTGATGGTGGAGGTGGAAATGGAGACGAAATAGTTAGACTGGTTGCTTGCCCTGAACAAAGAGGAGGGGGTGGGGGTGGAGGAGGTCCAGCTCTAAGAGCACCATTCTCCGTTAAAGGTGGGGTTGGAGGAGGTGGTGGTGTTGGTGGCACTGGAGGAAGAGTTGGAGATTTCAAACGAGGAGTAGGAGGCAGTGGCAAAGTAGAGAGTGTATTGGAAGCAGGTCGGATGCTGGATGATGATAACTCAGCTTTTCCCCCTAAACAAGTTTCAGTCTCTTTGGTAAATGAAGGATCTACTGGATATGAATCAGAAAGATGATGAGAAAGCGGTGGTGAAGTTGGAAAAGTTTTTGAGGTGCTAGAATTCATTAAAGGTGGCAGTGGCGGCGTTGATGGTGAAATAGAAAGTCTTGTGGATACCACAGGTTCAGTTCCTGAAGGAACTGAAGTTTGATTCAAGGCATCTTTAGATAGTATCTTATGGGTGATATCAGCACTTTCAAATGACGCATCATCACGTCATAGAGGTTTAATGCCAGAACCTAAGAGTCTCTGTGGTGGCTGTGGATACTTGAGATCAGACTGATTGGCAAGTTGAAGGCCAACTTGAATGTTTTTGTGCTCAGCCTCCTCACTCACATCAGCATCTGAAGATGAATTTGGCGATGGTCCAGACTCAATCTTTTGTGATGAGAACAGGGAGCTCTTCATGCCACTATCAAAGATCATGCGCTTCTTCCGCTCCTGATGCTTTCTAGGACTTCTCTCCTGTCTTCGTGGGCTTCAAGAACTTCTGGGTCTTCCAGGGCTAAGTTGTACACCAAGTAGCAAATCAGCATCAAGGTTTTCTTGGACAGCAGTTGATGCACTGATTTGTTGAAGCACGTTAAATGCAGCATCTGTCTTTGAATCTGACCAATAATTGAGCTAAAGATCTCATGAACTTTAGCAAATGCTTCCACCAGTAGACCTTCTTTTTCCTCAAAGCCAGAGAAATCTGCTGCAGCAACAGAATCAGCAGCATCCATTTCTGAGAAAAGAATCTTCACCAGACAATACCACTTCATGTTAGAGGAAAGAATGCATGCCACACACAAAAATGAAAGCACCACAGATACACCAAATCACATATGGTCCAGAATTATACATCTGCTCTGAAGTTCTTTGGAAATTGATCCTTAGCATCCCATAAGATGTCAATTTCATCACGGTTAAGTATCAAGATGTTTGACCTTATAAAAGCTGTGTTAAACACAGCTCGAAACATCATTTGTTCATGTTCCATGTCGTCATTTAAGCTGATACATTCAAGCACAACATCACCTTGCATATGGCAATTGACATCAATTTTAACTAATTCACATTCTGTCTGCAATGAAACAGAAAGGTGTCTAAAAACCATATATTTGAAAGGATGTTATGGAAGAAAATATGATGAAAAAGAAAAGTGATTTCTCAAAATAGAAGTATGTTGCTGCATTAAAGGATAAATCCAAAACCGAAAAACTTTGAAATTGCAAAAAACAACATAAAAATGTCACAAATCAAGCACTGTATTAACTGAATATTCATAAAATTGAATTTGTACATCCCCACACCACTTTCCCTCATCTGGATAGGCTTTTGGCTCACCTTCTAGCAACTAACAGAAGATATCGTTTAGGGAACATAACCATATCTTGACTTTGTATTCGTCATAGTTAAAGTCATACTGTAAGTCTAAACATTAAAATAACCACAATAAAATCAGGATCCCAGGATCATGTCAACTATCCCAGCATACACTACCTGGAAAAATCTCATAGGCATGCAAACCTACAGAATCTATGTACTAATAATCTAATATGCTAAGGCCTGAGCTCCAAGAAACAGATTAGGAGAATGATTATTACAAGTAAATGATTTAACCTTTTAGAAAAATGTTTATCTATATTCAGATACAGGAACTCCATTTGCTATTAAAGTAGCATCCACTATCATCTTTTTTCTATAGAAACACTTTGAATGGCTGACTTGTATCTGAACAAGGTCACATATATGAGCTTGAAGGTAATGAGTTATCAGAGAAAGAACAAAATTACAGAGAATTAAGGATGAAGCAAATGAAAAATAAGAGAAGAAGAAGATATCTCTATTGATCTCATTATTCTGGTTTTATATATAAAGACAAGAAAAATCGTTTAGCACTCTTCCCTAGATGGATAACTAATTTTGTTATGCCAGCTCAGCTTGATGAATAAATAATCACCTACATTCATCTACACTAACAGCCCCCCCTCAAGATGGAGCTTGATGAACATTAATCAAGCCCATCTTAGACAAGAGTCGAGTAAACAAGGGACCAAAGAGAGGCTTTGTGAACACATCAGCTAATTGGGAACACCCTGGAACATGTTAAGGGGTGATAAAACTAGCCTTAAACTAATCTCGCATAAGGTGGCAATTAATCTCCAAATGCTTGGTCATTTCATGAAAAATGATATTAGCAGTGATATGGATTGCTGCTTTATTATCACACCAAAGAGGAATAGGCAAATGCAGGGGCAAATGAAGATTAGTCATCAAATAGGAAATCCATTTGAGCTCACATACAGTACTGGCCATGCTACGATATTCGGCTTCACAGGAGGATCGAGAAACTGTGTGTTGCTTCTTTGCTTTCCATGAAATCAATGAAGAACCAAGAAACACACATTGGCCTGAGAAAGATTTCCTAGTGAATGGACAAGTACAATCCTTTTTGAGGGCATCCCTTAAGATAATGTAAAACATGAAGAGCTGCATTCTAATGATGCTCAAGAGGATGACTCATAAACTGACTAAGTTGTTGAACAACAAAAGTGATGTCAGGCCGAGAAAGATTGAGATAGAGAAGACGGGCAACCAGCCTGCGATACTGATCAGGATGAGCATATAGAGGAGTTGTGTCATAAGCCAACTTAACTCCCGAAGGTAAGGGAGAAGCAACAGGCTTTGCATGAGAGAGACCAGCATCCTCTAAAATATCTAGGATATATTTCCTTTGGTTAATATAAGTACAAGCTTCAGATCGGGCAATCCCTAACCAATGAAGTACTTTGCATAACCAAGATCTTTGATGGTAAATTCCTTATGCAAGAAATCCTTGACTGATTGAATCTCAGCTTCATGAGTGCCAGTTAGTAACACATCATCAACATAAACCAGCAAGAATAACATACCAGTAGAAGTTTGACAAATAAACAATAGTCATGACTAGACATTGTGAAGCCAAATTGTTGCACTTTAGTAGTGAATTCAAGATTCCATTATCTGGAAGCTTGTTTCAAACCATATAAAGACCATGTTAGTTTGCATACTTGACCAGGATGAGCTTTGTTATAACCTTTTGGTATATCCATGTAGACATCTTCAGTTAAGTAACCGTGAAGGAACACATTGTTGATGTCTAGTTAATGAAGAGGCCATTGTTTGGCTGTGGCAACAACAATAAGGAGTCTCACTGTAACAAGTTTAGCTACTGGTGAAAAACTCCCAGTGTAATCTAAGCCAGGAACTTGGTTATACCCCTTGGCAACCCAATGGGCCTTATACCCATCCACACTTCCATCAGTTTGCATTTTCACGTTACAAACCCATTTGCAATCGATGGCATGTTTATTTGATGGCAAATGAGTCAACTCCCAAGTATGGTTTTTCTCTAATGCATCTGATTCTAGTTGCATAGCTTGGACCCAATTTGGGTCATGTTTAGCTTGAGCATAGGTCCGAGGTTCTTTGATAGCAGAAATATGGGTTAAGAAGGCTATATAAGAAGAAGAAAAATGAAAGAGTGGAAGAATATTACCTGGAATAGATCCTGGGACCGAATCCATAGTGGCATTGGCAAATGTGGTTGACTGATCTGCAAGAAAATGAACATGAGAAACAAAATTTTGAAGCCATTTTGGTTTAGTTTCAAGTCTAGTGCTGTGTCTAAAAGAAGGAATAGAAGGAGGAATATCAAGGTTAGGTGAAGAGGGATCAAGAGGAAAAGAGGAAGAAACTGAAGGAAGAGTTTGAGAGATTAAAGGTGATGGAGACAAATGTGATAAAGTAGAATCAGAGGAATGTAAAAGAGATGAAGCAGAAGGAGCAGGTGAGGGAGTAGAAGAAACTAATGGTGACTCAAGGATAACAGGAGGTAAAGGAGCACCTAAGGAGGAATCAGAGGACATAGGTAAAGACGAGGATGAGGGAACATTGGGAAATAGTATTTCATGAAAAATGACATCTCTAGAGGGAAAGGTTTTGCGAGAATGTAAATCATAGAGTTTATAGGCCTTCTTGCAATGAACATAACCAAGGAATATTGGCAGCATAACACAAACAACCAAAACTTTTTAAGATTGAATAATCTGCAGGTTTATTATAAAGCAACTCGTAAGGGGTTTTCCATGACAAAATAGGACTAGGAAGTCTATTGATGATGTGGATAGAAACTAAAATGGAGTCTCTCCAAAAATGTTTGGGTAAATGAGATTGACGCATTAATGCTCTAGCTATTTGAAGAATGTGTTTATGTTTTCTTTCCACCACTGCATTCTGTTGAGGAGTGTAAGAACAAGAGGTTTGATGAATAATTCCGCTTTCAAGAAATAAACTCTTGCATTTTTCATTTAAAAATTCAGATCCATTTTCACGTCTAATGATTTTAAGAGGAGTTTGAAATTGTGTGTAAACCATGGAGACAAAATGTTGTAAAACAGATGGCACTTGATGTTTGTTTTGTAATAAGAATGTCCAGGTGGCTCTGCTACAATCATCAACAATAGTGAGAAAATAAGTTGCTCCTAACAATGAAGAAGTGTTACAGGGTCCCCACAAATCAATGTGCACTAAATCAAAGTTGTTAAGAGATCTGGTTTGGCAAACAGGAAATGATAATGCTTAGATTTAGCACAAACATCACAATGAGATTGTAACAAATCTGAATTACAATTGGGCAATGGAGATGACAAATGGTTTAAAGTGTTTTAGAAACATGTCCAAGACTAATGTGCCACAAATGAGTGCTAAAAATCAGATTTGAATTGCACACACATTAGAAGCAATTTTATTACAAAGAAAAGAGTGATCACCAGTAACTAGTCAAGTTGAATGATCAAGAACAAATTTATTTATGAAAATCTAAGAGTAAAGCTGAAAAACTAGAATGATCCAAAACATGGAGACTTCCAACTAACTTGCCAACTGCCCTTACTTCATCAATCTTGAGGTCCTGTAACAAGCAAAATTCAGGGTAAAAACACACTTTAATATGCGCTGTTATGGCCAATTTATGAACAGACAACAAATTATACTTGAAGCTGCGTACATGCAAACTTTGTTTTAATACTAATTGTCCACGAAGAACAATGTCTCCAATATGATGTACTGGTTTTATAGTGCCATCAGGTAAGTAAACAGGCCTAAAGTCAGTGATAACAGTAGGTTTGGTAAGCAAAGTAAGTTTAGAATTCATGTGATTTGAAGCTCTGCTATCAATGATCCAACAATCAGGTTCAAGCTTAGCAACTGAACTAAATACATAGTTCAAAATCGTACCTGCAAAGTCATTGAAATGAGCAAAATTCATCTGTGGAACTTCATCCAATCCTTTTCCTTTCATAAACTTCATTAATTCTTGCTGAATGAGATGAGTAATGTTTACATTCCATTCCTTAGTCTTATCACCAACTAAAGTATCATCTACTGCATATGCATCATCAATAGGAGTATCAACGAAATTAGCTAACATCTTTTGTTGAGATTTGCCCTTTTGATTCTTAAGTTCCTTGTACAAATCAGGATAGCCATGCAATTTGAAGCATGACTCCCTTAAATGTCCCTCAACTTTTAAATGTCCCTCAACTTTGCAGTAATCACAGAACCTATCCTTCTTATCCTTTTTCTTACCATAGCCTTTAAAATCTCGCTTATTATTGCTAACACTTTTAGACATCATAACACTGCTCTCAACAGATTCAGTATAGGTTCCATGAACTTGTCTCTGTTTTTCAACCCTCAAAACCATGGAATACCCCTTATTTACATTAGGTAATGGTTCCATGAGCACAACTCGATTCCTTACAGTATCATACAAGTCATTTAGGCCCATCAAAAACTGCATCAACTTGTTTAAACTAGCTAAATGTGCTGCAGACTTAGCTGCACCACATGTACAAGGAAGTGTAGGCAACACACAATTCAATTCATCCCAAAGTTTCTTCAGCTTAGTATAATAGCTCATAATGGAAGAATTACCTTGAGATACAAAAAGCAATTTCTCGCTGTAATTGGTACAAAAGTGGACCATTGCTCTCCCCAAACCGTTCTTCAAGTTCATCCCACAGCTCCTTAGATAGATGAATGCATCAACCAACGCTTAGGATATCAAGTTTAAAATCCAGGAAGTGATCATGTTGTTTACCCGCATTTATTGAGCAAATTTGGTGAAGCCTTATCTGGTTTAGGAAACGCACCACTGATGAACCCTAGCATATCTTTAGCCCTTAAAGCAATTTTCATGGATCTATTCCATGAGAGATAGTTGTATCCATTAAGAGGAGCAGCAACCAGAATCATCCCAGGGTGATCTGAGTTCTTCAACATTAGAGGATTGCTAGGGTTTTGTGACTGACTATTCAGCATTTGACTGGATTCATCATGATCAATAACCTCTCTCAAATCTTCAGCCATGATGGAAACAAACTTTAGGAACAAGAATTCAATATCAGAGGTAACCAGGCTCTGATACCACGAACAAGCTCACATATATGAGCTTGAAGGTAATGAGTTATCAGAGAAAGAACAAAATTGCAGAGAATTAAGAATGAAGCGAATGAAAAATAAGACAAGAAGAAGATATCTCTATTGATCTTGTTATTCTGGTTTTATATACAAAGACAAGAAAAACCATTAGCTCTCTTCCCTAGATGCATGACTAATTCTGTTTTGCTAGCTCAGCTTGATGATAAATAATCACCTACATTCACGTACACTAACAGTATCACTCAATATCGTATAAGATGGCACCATGATTAGGAATTTGTGAACCCTTTCACCAGACTAATGGGAAGGAGATTTTTTTCCTTAGTAGATCAACCTTGCTTAGGCATCATAGTGATAAAATGGGATTCATAATTTTTTTCCTACTAAAGCATTCACAAAAACCTTCCAAACAATTTGCAGGAAAACAGGCTTGACGATATCCCAATACTACTAAAAAGCCATTTGCAAAGACTATGATATTTAAAATGGCCAGAGACATCAATATATAATCGCACAACATGTCACTGAAAGTAAGCTTGTTCTGGTTGGTTCATGAAGTTTGAAGTATCAAATAAAATTCACCTACCTTGAAGGCTTGAACAATGACCTAGAGCAAGGTTGTCAAAATCGAGATTTTACCCTAAAATCGGTAGAGGACCCTAAAATCGAAATCGTAAAATCAGATCGTAAAATCGTAAGATTTTATAACATAATAAAATATCATTTTAAAATATAATTATACATATATACAA
>CATIWR010071919.1:0-15831 GCA_949677035.1 Omphalea diandra
ATTTATGAATTTATCTAACTTTTTTTGTTGTATGAAATTATGAATATAAATTTCAGGTAGTTGAAAATTATTTATATAATTTTTTAAAAGAAGTGGTTTTAAAAAATTATACTTCATTTATGAAATACTTTTCTATTTTATTTTTTAAAATTAAAATTTATTTCATCTATAAATTAAAGTTACATATTCAAAATTTAATTTATAATAAATATAAAAATTAATGTTTATTATTATTTTAATTTTATTTGTTATCAATATAAGATAAATAAAATAAAATTTCTAAAATTTTAATAAATTTAAAATAAAACAATGTTGATTGAGAGTTAATTTAAGATAATGTATCAAGTAACAAAAATAAATTTTCTTTTTATTTTGGCTATATATATATATATAAAATAAATTTTAATTTTATATTTTATCGATAAACGTATATGCAATATTTATGAATAAAAATTAGTATTTTTTATTATTAAAAAACAGTAGCAAGAATTAATGAGGATACATACCTCATTTAATTTGGTCTTTGTGACGCCTTATATTAATATTCTTATTCTTTAAGCTTTTTTTTTTTTTATACTTTATTTTTGTGTATTCTAGTAAATTTTACACTCTTACAATTTAACCATAGCCTTAGGATAACAGTAAATGCGGCGCTGTTTGAGAAAAACATCATCATTGCTTTCTCAATATTTACCACATATGCAAAAAAGATGTGTTCCTACAATTGCATAATTTCTTGAACATTACCTAACAAATTAAAGGTGAAAAAGAAATGCACTAAGAACTTCACACACTTGAGTCATGAGACCATATTCTTATCAGCAACTGGTATGATTGATTCAAAGAAAATCAAATCAACCAAATTGAGATTTAAAATTACTGAACAAAAGAGAATTCATCAATATCTTTTTCTTTTTTAGATGAAAGTATTTTATCCAGTAATGATTGTGCAAATAATTAATAATTGATATATCTTACTCTAAAAAAAAAAAAGATCTTTTCATCGTTTTTTATTATTTTAATTTATTTGTTTTCACTTAAGAATATATATATTTTTAATTAGTTATAAAGGGAAGAGAGAAGATACACAATCACCTGTGTGTGTCACTGAAGAATGTTGATCGACTTATCAATTAATTAGAGAGAGAGAGAGAGAGAGTTGAGGCGGTTTGCATTGTCATTGATTGGCCTTAATTTGCTTGCTTAGCATTTAAGAACTCTAAGCCCATAAATAGGCTTGCGATGTGCGGCATGAGTGACAAGTGAGTTGATGGGCATGGCTTCATTACGCATGGGTATAAGGACATGAGATTGAGTAATTTGTTTGAGTGAAAAAAATAGAGAATTTGTTTTCTACTATTGAGAGAGAGAAAGAGAGAGTGCCGTTATTTTCTCTTTCTATGATATAAAAATAAGTTGTAACTTTGATGATTTTTCACAGTGAAATTCTTTTCTTTTTTTTTTTTTGTGGTTTCACTTATTTTATTTGAGATTTTTCATGTAAAATTTTGTCTTCAACTTTTGTCTTCAATTATTTTAGTTGTAGTTTACTCTATTTCATTCATTACTCCAATCCTATAAATATATTTAGTTGCAACAAGTGGTATCAAAGTTTAGTTTGTGAATAATAATAGAAGCAATAGCAATGGCGGTAAAATTTGAAATTAAGAAATTTAACCAAAAAAATTCATTGTGAAAATTAAAGATAAAGACAATATTGAAAAACAATAATTGTCTAGCGGCTATTAGCGAACGATAGGAAGAATTCACATATAACAATAAGTGGAATAAGATGGATGACAATGTTATTGCTAATCTTCATTTGGCATCAATAGATGAGATACTGCCAAGTGTAGAAGAAAAGAAAACAAAGGAGATCTGAGATCATCTCACTAAATTGAATGAGATCAAATTCATCCACAATAAAATTTTCCTTAAAAAAAAGCTTTATACTCTTCGGATGATAAAATTTACTTTCATGAAGGAGCACATAAATATTTTAAATACTTTATTCTCTCAACTCACATCGTTGGGATATAAAATAAAGCCAAATGAACGTGTTGAACTCCTACTTCAAAGTTTGCCTGATTGGTATGATCAACTCATCATCAACTTAACAAATAATGTCCTCATAGATTATCTAGTCTTCAGTGAGGTTACAGACATTGTTCTAAAGGAAGAAAGCAGGCACAAGAACAAGAAGGACAAGTTGGCAAATTCACAACAATAGAGGCCTTGGTGGTGATGAGAGGAAGATCAACAGAACATCACTTTGATGAGAGACAGAGATGGGGTAGATTGAAATCAAGAAGTAATAAGAATATCAATTACTACAACTATGGAAAAAAAAGGTCACGTAAAGAAGGATTGTTGAAATTTGAAAAGTTCCAGTCCTTAAGGAAATGTGGCAAGTACCTCAGATGATGACATCACTCTATGTAGTGAAACAACGACGACTAACATACATAGAAAAAGATTTTCAAATGTTTGGCTCCTTAACCCAATAACTACCTAGCATATAACCTCTAAAAGAGAATGGTCTCTCATTACGAACCTTTTTCAAAAGGATTTATGTTCACAACTGATGATCGTCCCTTAAAGGTCGTTAATATTGGAACTATCAAGTTAAAAATGTACGATAGTACAATTTGTACCATTCAAAATGTGCGACATGTGGAGGGCGTAAATAATATAATGTCATTAGGAGTGATAGATGATCTTAGGTGCAAGATTGAAATAAAAAATGGAATTGTGAAAATAATTTGAGGATCACTTGTACTAATGAAGGCATAAAAGATAGTAGCAACCTTGGATAAGCTGATGGGAGAGATTTTGCAACAAGCAAAAGCATATGTTACTTCAAACTGTAAGTGAAAGATCTTTGACGGTGTGGCATTGCAAACTTGGACATATCTGAACAATGAGTGAGAATTCTAGCTAAGCAAAAGCTACTTCATAGTCTCACAAAGTTGTTTTTACCCTTTTGATGAATATTGCATTACAAGTAAGTAGCATCATGTAAAGCTCAACACATCTAACTTTAGATTTAAGGTTATTCTAAAATTGGTTCAGTCTGATGTGTGGAAGAATAAAGTACTTTGTTTCCTTTATTGATGACTATTCCATGAGATATTGGGTGTATCCTATCAAGAGGAAAACTGATGTTTTTAAAGTCTTCAAAGTATTCAAAGCATAGGTAGAACTTGATTTTGGAATGTTTGAGGTCGGATAATGGAGGAGAATATATTAATAAAGAAGTTAATAAATTTTGTAATCAATAAGGCATTAAAAGGCACTATGGTATATACTTCTCAACATAATGAAATGGTAGCGCGGATGAATAGAACCCTATTCAAGAGAACATGAGCAATGTTGGAGTTGCAGGCCTGTCAAAGTCATTCTAGGTAGAAGCAGTCAATACTGCCTATTATGTGATAATCGATCACCATCAACTGCAATTGAGTTTAAGACACTCATGAAGATAGGAAATGGTGAGCCTGTTGGTTATTCAAACCTTCAAATATTCAAAAGCCTTGTATATGTGATGTATAATGCTTAAAAGGCTACAAAGTTGGATCCAAAATCTAGGAAATGTATATTCTTAGGATATGAAGAGGAAGTTAAAGGGTATTGCCTATGGGATCCCACTACCCATAAGGTCATTATTATTAGAGATGTGATATTTGTAGAAGACCAACTGCAAAATAAAGATGAAAGTAATACTTTAAAAGAAAATTCAAAGACTATAGTACAGGTGAAAAAAAAAAATTCATCAAAAGGATTCTTCTACTCTAGCACTGGAATATAAGGAACAAGAACTAATTGAGTTTGAAAGAATAGACATTCGATAATCAACTCATGATAGAAGAGCACTTGCTTGGCATTCTAATTATTTTATAAAGAGTAACATTACATACTACTTTTTAATGAGGATGGGGAGTCATTAACTCTTCGATAAGTAATGGATAGATCAAATGCATCTCAATGGATGACAACAATACAAGATGAAATTGAAACTCTACATAAGAATTAGACTTGGGAACTTATGCCATTACACAAAGAGGAAAGCCAATTGGCAATAAATAGGTTTACAAGATTAAGGGTAATAGTAATGACGAAGTGGAGCGATATCACACAAGATTGGTTGTAAAAGGGTATTCTCAGAAAGAAGACATTGACTTCAATGAAATATTTTCCCAATTGATTTGACTTATAATAGTTTGAGTCCTGTTAATGTATGTTATATTTGACCTACATCTAAAGCATCCTAGATGTGAAAATTGCTTTTCTTCATGGACATCTTGAAGCAGAGATTTATATGCTCTAACCAAAAAGTTTTGAAGAACATGAAACAGAGAACTCTATTTGCAGGTTGAACAAAACTTTGTATGGTTTAAAATAGACGTTGAGGTATAGTTTAAAACATCTAAAACATCTAGATGTGAAATTTTCTTTTCTTCATGGACATCTTGAAGAAGAGATTTATATGTTATAACTATAAATTTTTGAAGAACATGAAAAAGAGAACTCTATTTGCAGGTTGAACAAATTTTTGTATGGTTTAAAACAAATGTTGAGGTATTGGTATAAGAGATTTGATTCCTTCATCGTGAACCTTGGATACAACAAATTTAATGCAGACCCTTGTGCATATTTTAAGAGTTTTATTGGAAATAATTTCGTTATTTTATTGTTGTATGTCAATGATATGTTGGTAGTAAGCTCTAACAAAGATTATATCAAAGAATTGAAGACAAAGTTGGCTAAGGAATTTGAAATGAAGGACTTCAAACTAGTAAACAACATTTTAGGGATGCAAATTCATGGAAATAGAAATAGCAAGAAGATCTGACGACACCCAAAAAACTACTTATAGAGAATCTTATGGCGATTTAACATGCAAGACTGTAAGTCAATTTCTACCCCATTTCCTACTAATTTTAAATTATCCTTCAATATGAGTCCCAACAATGAAGTAGAAAAGATAGAGATGTCTTGAGTACCATATTTATTAGCAGTGAGAAATTTGATGTTTGATATGATCTGTACAAAACTAGACATTGCACATGTAATGAGAGTGGTTAGTTGATACATAGCAAATCCTAGTAAAGAGCATTGGAATGCTACGAAGAGGATCCTAAAGTATATCAAAGGAACCTTAAATGTTGCATTATGTTATGGAGGATCAAACTTTATTTTCAAATTATGCAAATAATCTAGATAAAAACAAATATATGATAGGTTTTGTATTTACACTTATTAGCGGAGTTATAAGTTGGGAATCAAAACTGTAATCAGTTGTGGCTACGTCAACAACAAAAGCTGAACATATGACAATTACAAAAGCTAGTAAAGAAGTAATGTGGTTTAAGATGACATTGGAAGAACTCAGCCATAAACAAGAGAAAGGTTCTCCATTTAGTGATTGTCAGAGTGTCTTGCATCTTGTAAGAAATTCAGCCTTTTAATCAAGAATAAAACACATTCGAGTTTAGTATCACTTCGCATGGGAGAAAGTGAAAGAAGGATTCGTCAATTTGCTAAAAATTTATACTAAAAATAACTTAGCAGATTTTATGACAGAAACTATTAACAGTGATAATTTTTTTTGGTATTGATTCTCTTATGGCCTGACAGAGACATAAATGATATTTAAAAATAAGATAAAAATAATGGTGTGCAGATATTTTTAATTCTCTATCAAATCTTCAAGTTGGATTGATTTATCAAATTAAAAAGAGAGAGAGAGAGAGTTGAAGCAGTTTAGCCCGCCATTGATTGACCTATTTGCTTAGCACTTAAGAACTCTAAGCCTGTAAATAGGCTAGTGGAGAATGGTACGAGAGATAAGTGATGGGTATGGCTTCATTTTGTATGGGCATAAGGGTATGAGAATGAGTGATTTTTTTGAGTGAAACTAAAAAGAGTATATTTTCCCTATTTCATGAGAAAGCTTTATTATTATCTTTTTTATATGATATGAAGAGACTAAAATTCTTATAATTTTTTATATTAAAATTCTTTATTTTTATTTATAATTTTTATTCAATTTATTTTAAAATTTTCACATAAAATTTTGTGTGTTTAACTTTTCTTTAATTTTATTTTTTCGATTATTTTAATTACAATAAATATCTCGGCGCGACAAAGAATAAATTGCAAAAATTTCATTGAAGTCCAAAAATTTGTGGACTAAAATTGTTTGAGAAAACTTAAAGACTGTTTGAAAGCGAGAGGAAATTGACCTATTGCGGAAAACTGGATAGCACCGACAGATTGTTGGTGATTGTACATGACAATAATGTTGTTTTGGCAGTCAGCAATGGTTTGGTATTGCATGCACTTAATGATTTAGCTCTAATTTTCAAAATGGGTATTTAAAATATATTATAAAAATATTAATTTTTTGTTTATAAAATTATAATAGAATTTAGATTACAATATTTTATATTTATATTATTTCTTATTGAATATAAAAAATATATTAAAAATAAAAATTACAATGAGTTTTATTTATCATTAACGACTGTACTAATTGATGGTAACCGATGATAGGTGTTAATAGTTAATGATGATTAATGATAATATATATATATATATATATATATATATATATATATATATATATATATATATAATAAATTTTCGTATCGTTCTAAAACTATCGATTCTTAAAATTCAAGAATTAGTCTCATTTCATATATTATTGAGTCTCGTTTTATTTTGTATTAAAATTTTGAAACAAAATAATATATAACACAAAATAAATAAAACAAGACAAGATGGTTTAATACTAGTGATTTTTAAAATTTTTAAATATAAATATTAACATAAATATAATTCATCTAATATCTATTTAAAATATAAAATTCAAAATCAAATACCTAATAATATAAAAGTAAGTCTGTGAAACTGTAATATACTAATTTTGCAATATATCATTTATGAAATATAAATATATTATATTAATTTTTTAATATAAATATAATAAAAATACAAAAAATAATTCTACAATATATCAATTCATATATATATATATATATGATAAAACAATACCGAGTACAAGATAAATAAGGATAAAACAATATCATTCTCAATATAGATATAAGTGTTACCCTAGAATTGTCTCACGTTTTGACTCTAAGATAATTCAAGACAAGAAAATTTTAGTTTTTTTGTGTAATTTTTACAATTGGGATTTTTCAGTTCAATTTAGTATTTCTATGCCTTGTGCACACTCTATATATATATTATCCTTTAATGTAAATGAATTTGTCAAATTTGAAAAAAATGATTTTTTTCTTAAAAGAAATTATTTTACTTAAAAATAACTTAGTTTTCTATTGATCAAGAAAATATTTTCTATTAATATATTTTTTTAAGCACTCTAAATATAACAAATATCTTTCAGAAAAATATTTCTAGAACAAAAACAGAGTATTAATAAATTTTGTATTGCCAAATATTCAATTTCTTATTTTTAATACAAAAATTAACAAGTCTTTTCTTTTCTTAAAAAAGTTGCAATCTGTATATAATTAGATAAAAAAATTATTTAGTCTAATATAGTACCTATTCTGGTGTGGGTAATTTTAAGATTTGATGACTTAGAGTTCAAATAAGAATGACAATGGGGCCAAAATTTATCATTTTCGTAGAGATCAACCTCAGATGGGTAGGAAATCTCTGCTCTTTTTTTTATGGGGTGGGGTAAAAATTACATCTCCTGAGAGTTTCTACAGGGATCCCCCAAGTAGATCTTTACGAAGACTCAAAAAAGATAAATATATTTTTATATTTATTAAATATATATTTTATATTTATTATATATATATATATATTTTTTATTTATAATTATATATTTCTATATATTTATTAGTTTGTATAAAATATTTTTATTTTATAATTTAATAAATTATATTTTATAAAAAAAATTTAATTAAAAAATAATAGAAAATTTTGTGTTACTAAAAATCTTTGTAGAACAAAAAATTTCCACAAAAATAGAGACAAAAGAAAAATTTTTCCTATCAAAGAGTAGGCGAAAAATGGGAGATAACTCCCGCCCTGCGCTGCCCCGCTTCCATTCCTAAGTTCAAGTAAGCTATTCACAGCTAGGATTTGATACGAATTTTAATTCATGTTGGGCGATGCTATTTTCAGAGCAATAAGAATTAGAGTTCTATTAGAGATATTAATATTTTTTCAATTAATAACTTATTCTTATAAGTAATAAGCCTTTGAATTGATAATTTATTCTTATAAGTAATAAGCCAAACATACATTTACATTTTTTTAAAATATCTTTATTAATTACTATTAATATTTTCAATTTAAAATTTAATTAATTTTATTATCTTATAAAAACTAAAGCTTGCTGCTTATTTATCTCTTCATATTAATTAATAATAAAATTTTAAAACCCAAAAATATTTTTTAAATATAAAAAAAAGAGATTAAAATAAAGTAAATCAGAACAAATCAAACTAAAAAATTTTAATTGTTCACTTTTTTAAAAAAATTAAGAATTTTCATTGTTCCTTTTTTATTTTATAAAACAACAATTACATTAGGGCCTATTTTTTAAGTAAAAGAGATCTTAATTTATTTGTGTTTCGAAAAATAGATTTTTTCTAGTTGATATTTTTTTTTTATCAAATTTAATCAAATTCTTCGTAAATAAATTTTATTCATTTTATAGAAATTGTTTTGATAAATAAATTTTATTATTAATTTGCAAGTTTGAGTAGAATTTTCGCGAGAACAAAAAATTCAAAGAGAACTAAATGTACTTTTTTTGTTATTCATAATATTGAAAAAGAGTTGAAATTCTTAGATTTTAACTACTAGTATTTTTGTGCTCAATATTTTTCTAAATCTATTGAATAAAAAATAACTTACTAAAAATGAAAATATGGAATTAATTTATTAATTAGGATATTTTTGAAAATAAAAAAGAAATTTTATCACTTGAGCCACAAGGATAATCTTATCAATTCAAAAGAGAATAAAATTCTTGTTCTGAACCTCTGGGAAAACAATACCATTATAAAGTTAAAGGGCAAAAATGGCATTATATACTAGTGCGCTGATACATAATTTTTTAAATGAGTATCTAACTTCCAATTAATGTTTCGAAAACCGAATCGAACTGACTAATCAAACCGATAAAATTAAAAATAAGATAAATGATCAGTCCAATTATATTCAGTTCAGTTTTTAAGTTTAAATATTTTAAATATATTTATATAGATTTTTAATTTTTATTTTTAAAATTATTTTAATAATATTTTTAAAATTTTATTTATTATTAAACTGATTAAATTAAACAGATTAAATTAATCAGATCGATCAACTTGCATATCATTCAACTGATCGGTTTATTAATTTATCCGATTTAAAAAATATTGCTTCCCATATAGGAAATTAGCAACAAACCAGTTAGTTGGGTTGTGACTGGTCAGTAACTAAGGCAATGGATGAGTCCGAGTGTCCAATTGTATGGAGACTGAAAGAGACCACAGAAACGTGACACAATGAAAGAAAGTGGAGTACATGATGTTAGTGCAATAATGCAGATTCCAATTTCACTTGACTCAAATTTTTCTTTTTCTTTTTTTTTTTTAAAAAAACGAAAAACTCTTGTTTTTATATTTTTTTGTTTAAAATCTTTATTAAAATTGTGAAAAAAAATAGAATCGAATTACAAATATATTGAGTTGGTCCATTGAGATATGAATCATTTTATTTTTTTTGCTAAAGATGCGTTTGAATTATGTCATTTTGATTTTGTTGGTTCCAATTATTTATTAGATTAAAATATAAAAAGTTAAATAAATATAAAATTATTTTTTAAAATTCATATCATATTGGATTATTACTAATATGCTATATTTGATAGGACCAAAAATCGAATTTAACCTTTAAATTTTTAAATTATTTCATATTTAGATCGATTTTCATGAATTTGATAAAATGTTTTGATTGGCTCAAACATCGTTGCTTCCACAAATCTATCTAACACCTTCAATTTTAATCTTTCCTCAATTTTCCTCAACTTTTCCATTAGATACCATGATTTAAATTGTTTCATTTTAAAAAGAGGCATATTTTTTTTTTCCCGATGCATGCCAGTTAAATTTTAGCAAAATTTCATCTCCTTTCTCATCTTACGTTACTGAGATGAGAAATAAAAAAGAAAAATAAAACTAAAATAAAAACAGTCCATAACAACAAAAATAAAACAGTCCATAAGCATGGCTGTTATGTTTAGACGATGGAGTTATAAATTAAATTAAAGATAAAAAGATGAACAATCCTTCATTAACATAATTGTTTATATGAAAATCTTTTATATGTGTTTGAAATCAAGTTTTTAATGTGGCTATGGTGGACGCCTTTCATAGATTGTATCTAATCAATGGAGTCGTGCTCCTATAGCGTTTGCTTCTCATGCCAATGAAAATGATACTTCTCCATTTCACAATGCATATAATTGTGGATGTGGACATTTTGAATTTATTTAATTTTTTAAAAAGAAACATTAGTACCACATTAAAGCACTGCAGCTAAAACTTAACTATTAGTGTTTTTTGTGATTTTCACCACAAGGCGTTTTATATGCGGATTTAATTAACAACAATACTTTTTTGGAAGAAAATAATATTTTTTTGAAAGAAAAAAATTTTCCATGTAATTTTTTATTTTATATATATATATATATTCACTTAGGTATAATAGAATTCTCAGTTATATTTACTCTCTCCAAGAAATATAAAAGTGTAAAAGAAAAGAAAATTGACATTGAGGATTTTATGAAGGTTTGGTAATGTGCCTACTTCTTTCTCTAAGAGTATCTCCAATAGACTATTTATTTTATCAAAATTCTTTATTTTAAAGAGTCAATCTAAAAAAATATCTCTAATACACTATTTATTTTATTTTATTTTAGAGTAGAGAGTTGGTTTAATTCTCTACATATACAGAGTGAAACTTCACTTTTTATTCTAATTATTATTAAAATATTTTAATTTTCTATACAATACATTAATTGATATCTACTGTTTTTGCTTTATTTATTAAAAAATTTTCTCTTTCATCTCACAATAGCCATTTAATTTTATTGAATATTAATATTTATTGGATAAATAAAATAAAGATTAAAGATATTAAGAGTTTATTGGAATTGCACAGATTTTTTTACTCTTTATATTTAAAAATTCTTTAAGTTACTTTTTATTGTGCAAGATATACTCTTTAAAATAAAGAATACTTTTGAAGATGCTCTCCACTTAAGTTTTTCACTAATTTCTCTTTTACAAACTCAAGGATAATTTCTCTTTTTAAAGACCCAAAAGTAACTTTCTACCCACTCTCTTTTTGACAAAAATCAAAAGAGTAAGACTCCTATAATGATTTTACAGGCTAATCACTAATCTAAATACCCTATAAGAAATTACCTTGGTAAATGTTTAGACCTTTCAATTTAGCAACTATACAATTAATGCTCAAAAAATTCCTAACTCTCACTTATGCAAAATATACACACTTAAGCTAACACTACCCATAGATATAAATTTACTCTTAAAAACTCTTACAAATATTGTTTACAATTCTATCAAATTAGATAATCGAGAGGTCCTATATGATGCCTTTATAAAGGTAAAGCTCTAAAATCTAGCTATTAGGTTTAACTATGGCTTTTTCTCTAAAGCTGTAAAATTAGTCGTATCGCACCATCCACGAACATGGCACTCTTAATGCTAGCTTCTTATTAGTCCTAACCTTCTTCCATAGGCTGCTTGCTATTTAATGGGCGTGACACTTCCACAAACTCTATAGTCATTTCAAATTACTTTTCTCCATAAGCATGGTTTGTGTAGCACGAGCTGTGGTGGCTTTATAGAACAGATAGACTTCTTCAACCGGTTTTTCTCTGTGGCTATTGAATTTTCTTCACAAATTTGGTTTTTTTTCATATCACAGTCATTGTGTTCTTCCATAGTATGGTTTGACATCACGACTGTGTTTTTGTCCAACCTGTAGCATTGACTCCAAGGTTAATAAAGTAATCTTTTAATCCTTGTTCAATGATAATATAATTCATGAAAAATTCTAATCTCATTTTTTAGTGTTTTTATTAAGTTAAGAGTAAGTGTAAGATCTAAGAAAGAAGAGTAAAGAAAGAACTTAGAAAAAGATCTAAGAAAGAAGAGCAAATAAAGAGTAGAGTAAGAAGATGCATGAAGGTTAAATTTGAGTTAATTACTTTGAACTCTCTAACGTTTGTCATGTTTAACTAAGTGGTCTATCACTTTTCAATATTATACTAAGTTGTCCCTCACGTTTGCTTCGTTACATTAAAAAGTTCTTTCTATGTTAAAAAAACCTTTTTTTTTTGTTAATTCATATAAACATCAAAAAGACTTTTTAGTGAAATATGATAAATTTGAGAGATGACTTAGTATAATATTAAAAATATGAGATAATTTAGTTAAATATGACGAACATCAGAGGGTTCAGAGTAATTAACTCAATAAAATATAAATTTTACTTTTAACAAGATTCTCTTTGACAAATAGAAAATTGATATTTTAGTACCGAAATGACTTTTTAATATAAGAGGGCAAACATGAAGGATGACTTAATATAATATTGAAATGTAAGAGACAATTTAGTTAAATATGGTAAACATTAGGGATTCAAAGTACTAAATTTTAAATCAATATGTAGAGCACCTATAGAAGATTTAGAAAACCCCATAATATATGGTTAGAAAGTCATAGAAGTCTAGTTTTCAAGAAATCTAATGGTATAAGAATCCAAAATGTATAGTGAAAATGATGGCCATTTTTAATGGATGACATTTTATGTGATAAGGTTAACATATAAATAAGGCAACTTTGAAATGATTTGTAAAATAATTTGTGAAAAATTAAATTATGAGCCATATAAAGAAATCTTATTGAGTCTAGTTTGCAACAAATCATACATATCATCATTTGAAGTTTTCTAGAAAGAATTATAGGTGTTTGAGTGAGAGGTATTTATATACAGTTCAACAACAATAACTATCAAAAAGCCGATATTTGTGGCATAGTTATAACCAATAATTGATAAATACTCTCTAGTAAAAGCAATTAGTTTTGTGAGTGCACAATGCTATTAGTGCATAATAACAAATGAACCATTATAACAGTTACTTTTACTGAAAATAGCTAATAATTGCTAATTTTGACTTGGGGGTAGTTCCAAATGTTCAAATAAACTTGGAAACCTTAAATTCCAACATAATTCTTAAGGTTCATGAACAATTTTCCAATACTAAAACAATAAGGTTGATGAACAATTTTCCAATACTAAAACAAGTGCAATATTTGTATTTGTGTATCTTAAGCTTATCTAGTTACATTTATATACTAAAGGAGAGTTAGGTTTTTTTAGCACAATTGTAAATTGCCTAGTGAGAGACTTAGATATTTATCTTGAGTACCTTGAGCAATTCCATAGTAAGAACATTTTAGGTTAGTGATTAGTCTATAAAGTACATAGGAGTTTTGTTCTCTTAAACCTTATAAAAGAAGAGTGTAGAAGGTTTCTTTTCAACTTGTAAGAAGGAACATTTCTCTTGAGCTTGTAAAAGGGAGAGTTGTAGTGAAAGTCCTAAGTATGGAGGACTATTCCTGAATCTTTATAAAAATCTCGTTCTCTTTCTCTCTATACTTTATTTTTGTTGAAAGAGAATAAATTTGGATGAAAAGTAATATGATGTGAATTAGAGCTAAAGCTTTAAGAAAAGTTGAGGAATTCAAGACCTAATTCACTTTATTCTTAGGTTTTTATCTTCATTGGGACCAACAAGTGGCATTATCCTAACTCTGAATTTGCAAAGGAAAGGCTCAAAATTTTCTTAAAGGCATAATTGTCAAAGAATAATGGTCAATTACATCCATTGAATCTTCTTATCATAGAAATTTTTTTCACAAATAAATATTTTCATAAAAGGAAGTGGGAGATTAATTGAGCTAAAAGACTATGATCAATATGCAATGATGAACATAAGTTTGAAGAATTCAACATGAGAAAAGTAATATATATATATATATATATATATATATATATTTATTTATTTATTTATTTATTTATTTCATGGTTATAAAAAGAGGACTTAAACGAGATATATGAACTTCATGATAACTGTAATGAAACATTCATGGTGGAAAAACTTAATATTCATGGTGAAAAATCTTGTTAAGGCTCCGCAAACAATAATTTAGACAAATCTTTTAATAGAAGCAAGATTTTGAGGAAAATGAAATTGATGCTTTGAAAAAGCAAATTAGCATTTAAAATTTTTCAAATCAAATTTTCTAATCAAGATGCAAAAAAATAGAGATTATTTTTAAATTTTAGGTTGAATCACAAGTAATTTCAATTTTTTAAAATAAAAATATATTATTTGATTTTAAGATAAATTATAAATATTTTTAATAATTTAAATCAAATAAATCAAATTAATCCTCAAAATTGCATCAAAATCAAATCAATTTATGGTTATCCACTAATCGGATCAAATCAATTTTAATTTTATGTTAGATTGAGTAGAAAAAATTAAAAAAATTAAAATAAAATTTTTAGTCCGATCAAAATGGTCATCTCTAATTATTTGGATATGAGACCATTTTAAAAAGAAATTTAAACCTTTACATCGATATTTTAGCCCTTAAACTCGTAGCATCCCCGATGAGGTATAATGAAGTGTATAATACCCTTTATTAAACCTCACCATTGCACCCTCACCCATGGTGGGGTGTAATGGATTGAATTTTGCAATCTACATGTAGCGTTAGCTACATGCATAATGCTCACAAAAGGCTACCAATTTTTTTTAATATAATAAATTTGTTAATTAAATAAAAAGGTCTTTAAAACCTTACCAAACAAAACAAAAGTTCTTGTTGCAATTGCAATGGTAACTTTTGTTTTTTTTTAAAAAAAAATTGTTTATAAAATATTTGATTTCTTGCTATTTTTCACTATCGTACTCTATCTATTTTATTCAACTTCTTCTCAAATTTTCTCAAATTCCACAATTTTCTATCAATTGACAAAAAAAAAAAAAAACTTATGGATTTTTGAATGGAACCAAATAATCAAAATTCTTCCTCTTCACAAAATCAAAACCATCAAAATTTTCAATAAATTTGCCATTTTTTGGTATGGAACCACTCATGCAAAATTGTGAATATTCTGCAAATTTATCAATTTCAATCATCAACCAAATTTTCAATGTTCGCCAAATATTCCACACCTGTTTTTCCTGTATTCACCTCCTGGTTATTTTAATCTATCTATGACAAATTATTATATGCCAGGATATTTTAATCCAATCATGGGTTCTGGAAGCCCAAAGACTCCAAGGGAGTCAAGGAAAGATTTTGATTCCAACACCAAAAAAGAAAATGCAACACCGATGGATTTTGTTTCAAACTCTCAAATATTGCCATATTCAACACAAGATGGGATCGGGAATATTACCTTTACCAATTGATGCAAACAGCCAAGGCTAAAGCAAAGGATCCATTTCAACTTCAAGGCCCAATCATAAAGGGAAGGCTAAAGAAGTTTAAGGATGTAATTGGAGCATTGATGCAATAAGGAATTACACTTTAATTAGCCCAAGAAGAGCGAAGAATGCGTAAAGCCCAATTAAAGGCTGATGGGGGCTTAAACTCTTCAAATGGAGCACTTAACTTAATACAATGGAGCCCAACTTGTGGAAAGCACCCAAGCACAACCCAATTCGTCCAAGCCATGTAAAAAGAAGCCCAA
>CATIWR010071940.1:0-21659 GCA_949677035.1 Omphalea diandra
GTGCAAGTGTCATTGTCATGCTTCTACAAATTGCATGACTAAATGATCATTTATCTAATGCATATGTTCATGTGGGATTTCATATCATTTATACAATGAATATGTTCATGTGATAATGCCAATGAATGTGGATAGGGATGTTACATGAAGTGGATCCATATTAATTTACCTTGGTTGTTTGCATCATTCCCTCCTTCCTCAAGAGGATTCATCCTTGAATCAACACTTTCATCAAAATCAAAAGGAGATAAATTAACAAAATTAAATGTAACACTAACATTATAATCCCCAGACAAGTCTAACTTATAAACATTATCATTAACCCTCTCTAAGACTTGAAATTGTCCATCTCCCTTAAGGTCTAGCTTACTTTTTCTAAGTTTAGGAAACCTTTCTTTCCTAAAGTGTACCTAAACCAATCACCCAGTTCAAATACAACTTTAAATTTACCCCTATTTATGTTTTTAATAACGTGTTCATTCCTTTTTTTAATATTTAAATGCACCTTTTCATGTAATTGTTTAACAAATTCAAATTTCTTCTTATCTTCCCTATCAACTTGCAAATTAGAAGGAATAAGAGATAAATCCAAAGGACTCAATGGTATAAATCGATAAACAATCTTAAAAGAGCAATAATATATAAAAAAATGCACTCTTATTATATGCATATTATATATATGGTAAACATTCCTCCCAAGACTTCAAATTCTTTTTTTTTTTTTTATCAAAATTGTCAAAAGCTGCCCTATAGTCTTATTTACAACCTCAATTTGACCATCAACTTATGAGTGGCATGAAGTAGAAAATATGATACAAATGAGGTTGATTTTTAGATCCTAATTCATATGTAGCACAAGTTCCAAGCCTTTAATTCAAATATCAAATAATATAAACTCTTAAATCTCATATAGACCTTTAGAAAACTTGTTTCTAACAACCTGAATTATAAAGATTCAAGAGGTGTTAACCTTAACCTTAAATTAACTAAGCAATTTAAGACCTAGATTAAATGAGTTTGTGAAATTATTAAGAACTCACATAACAATCTCACCAAGTCCTATTAAGAACTCAAGAAAAGAATTAACTCTCATAAGCGAGTTTCCTAAAAGAAATATTTTTCATTCATTCATTGATTTTTGGCTGAACAAGAAGGGTTATTTATAGCCTTTACAAAACTTTTAGAAAACCTTAAGAATTACTTCCTAATTAGACCGAATTTGTCTATACTATTTAGGAAAAAGGATTCTTTTAAGCTAAATAATTATAAAAGAAGTTTCTTACATAAAAAAAAACATAATTTCCTAATTAGAAAAGGAAGAAAAAGATATGGTAAGATCTTGTCAATCTTAGAAAGATATTTTGACTTGACTTTTTTTTACTTTTCTTCCATATGTCACCCCTCTATTAGTTCCACTTTAGGACTTTTATTCTTCCATCAAAAAATGCTTGGAATATTCTTGAAAGTTTCTTAGAATATTCTAAAACCTTTTTGGAACCTTCTAAACTCTTCTAAAACATTTTCGTGCAAATTTTCCCCATTTGTAGAGTTGGACTTTTTTATTTCATTTTGAGGATCCATACATGAATGGAAGCACAAAAATGACCATTTTGCCCTCGTGAAGAAGATTGTCCAAATAAGACAAGTCCAAATATGGTAGTTCCGAATATGGCAACTCCAAATAGGGCAAGTTCAAAATATGGTAGTTCCAAATATGATAACTCCAAATATGGCAAGTTCAAATATGTCAGTTCCAAATATGATAGGTTTGAAGCTTTTGTGATGCCTTTCTCCTTTTGAAGGATATCTCCTTGTTAATCCCTTTCATTCTTTATAACCTTGAGCTTGCTCCTAACTTGGTTTATATCAAAACAACTTAGTCCCCAACTTGCCCCATAATGTTTTCCAAAAATAACTAAAAAATTTTGTATCCCTATCATTAATAATAGTTTTAGGCATACCATGTAATCTCACAATCTCTTAGAAAAATAAAATAGTTATGCTAATGACATCATCAATTTTGTGACATGTAATAAAATGTGTCATTTAGAAAATCTATCAACAACCGTAAAAATAGAATTATTACCATGTTTTGACCTAGGTAAACCCAAAACAAACTCCATAGATATATTAGTCTAAGGTGAATTAGGAACGGTAAAGGCATATAAAGATCATGCAGTTTTGACTTAGATTTAGCTTGTTTGTATGCAACACATCTATCACACACTTTTCGAACATCAATATTGGGCCAATAACAGTGTTCCTATAAAACATCCAAAGTCTTTTAAACTCCAAAGCAACCCATAAGTTGACCACTATGGGCTTCCCTAACTAGCAATTCACATAAAGAACTCCTAGGCATACAAAGTTTGTTATCTTTAAACAAGTAACCATTATGCCTAAAGAATTTATCAAAAGCACCATTTTTCACAGTTGCAAAGAAATCAAAAAAATCTGAATCACTAGCATACAATTCTTTAATATACTCAAAACCAAGTAATTTAACATAAAAAATAGAAACAGGAGTATACCTTTAAGATAATGAATCGACCACTATATTTCACTTACCTTGTTTATACCCTATGATATATGGAAAAGACTTAATAAATTCACTCCACTTAGTATGTCTTTTGTTTAACTTCTATTGTCCTTTTAGGTATTTAAGAGATTTATGGTCCATATGAATAGCAAATTCCTTAGGCTAAAGCTAAACCTGCCATGTTTGTAAAGTCGTAACCAAAACATACATCTTTTTATCATAAGTTAGATATTTTAATAAAGGTCTACTAGGTTTTTCACTAAAGTAAACTATGGGTTTTCCTTCTTGTATTCAAATAGCTTTAATACCCAAACCTGAGGCATCACATTCAATTTCAAAAGTATTAGCAAAGTTAGGCAAAGCTAATAAACGTGCACTAGTTAATTTAGATTTCAATAAGTCAAAAGCATGTTGTTGTGCCTCTCCTATTTAAAACCAACACTCTTATTGATAATTTCAATTAAGGGAGCAATAATAGTTCTAAAATCCTTTACAAATCTTCTATAAAAACTTTCTAAACCATGAAAAGACCTTACCTTACTTACACTAGATGGAATCAGTCATGCCGTAATAGCACGTACGTTTTCTTCATCAACTTTTATTTCATCTTTGCTAATAATAAAACCTAGAAAAATAAGCTTAGAAGTATAAAAAGAACACTTTTTAAAGTTAATACATAATTTTTATTTTCATTAAACTTTAAAAACTAACTTTACATGCTCTAAATGCTCTTCTAAAGACTTAGAATAAACAAGAATGTCATAAAAATGAACAACTATAAATTTTCCTAAGTGTGCATGCAAGATGTGGTTCATCAATCTCATGAAAGTGCTAAAAGCATCAGTTAGCCCAAAAAGCATACCTAACCATTCATATAATTTATATTTAGTTTTAAAAGTTATTTTCCATTCATCCCCTTCACACATCCTAATTTGATGATCACCACTTTTCAAATCAAATTTAGAAAACATGCATGCACCATGCAGTTCATCTAACATGTCATTTAATCTAGAAATTGGATGTCTATACTTAATGGTTATCTTATTAATAGCCCTACAATCAATACACATGTATCAAGATCCATCCTTTTTAGGTACTAACAAAATAGGAATCACATAAAGACTCATACTTTTCCTTACTAAATCTTTTTCCATGAGCTTTTCTACTTGCCTTTGAAGCTCTTTTGTCTCCTTGGGGTTACTTCTATAGGCTAGCCTATTCAGGATTTAAGAACCTGGAATGAAATTAATTTGGTGCTCAATTCCTCTTAAGGGTGGTAATCCTTTGGGTACATCATTGGGAAATAAATTTGAAAAGTTATTTAATAAAGAAACAAAATCACTATGAAGAATATTGGTTAGATCATCACTAAAAGAAAAAATAAATGTTAGTTTTGTATCTTTATACAAAAGCATAACCATGGGTATTTTGGCTAGCAAGGCTTTCCTCACATCCTTCTCTTTTGCAAATATAGCTTTTTTCACACTCTCATTTTGCATGCCCCTCACTTTTTTATGGGCATCCCCTTTTTGCTCTCTTTTTCCACTCTAATCTCATGCCCCTCTTTAGTTTTCTCACTACTCTCCTTTTATAGCATTACTTTTTCTTTTTCTTTTTTCTGGTTGAATACGATATCTCTCTCTCTTTGGTCCTCAAAAATTTGTTGGGGTGTTAAAGAATACAAAATAATATGCTTTCCCCCAAAATCAAACTCATAAGTATTAGAGAAGCCATCATGTTTGGCTTGCCTATCAAATTGACACGGTCAACCCAAAAATATATAGCTAGCTTGCACAGGAATAACATCACCAAACACCTCATCTTTATATTTACCAATAGAAAATGATATCAAAACTTGCTTAATGACTTTTACTTCCCCATTATCATTCAGTCATTGCAAGTTATAAGGTTTATGATGTCTCATGGTTGATAAATTTAACTTTTCAATAACATAAGTAATAGCTGCATTAGTGCAACTACCGCCATTAATAATTGTAAGACATAAATTACCACTTATCCTACCTAGAATGAAAAATATTTTCCTTTTAAATTTAATCATCCTTAACTTACATCTTCTAATAAAGGCATCCCAGGGTCGATTGCATAGCCATCATCCTTATCATCACTTGTTATCTCTCCATTATGCAAAACCATGGTCCTCTTATTAGGGCAATCATATGTCATGTGTCCTCTCCCTTGGCACTTATAACAAACAATTGAACTTGGCCTTTTAGGGGGTTTAACCACAACATTAAAGTTAGGCTTGCTTTCTACTTCCCTTTTTGGTGGTTTAGTTTTAGGCCTATTATTGGGCTTATCACCACTTTTAAACTTGTTAGTCCAAGAAATTGAATTGAAATTGGGCTTAGAATGCTTACTTTTATGTTGCCTTTCCACCATAATAACAAGGTGATACAATTCCTCGAAAGTGTCATATTGTTTTAGCTCAACTTCATTGGTGATTTCCTTATTGAGCCAATAAGAAAACATGCCAAAGTTTGCTCCATAGGCTCTTCAAGTTTGACCCTCATCAAGGTGATTTCAAGACATTGATAATACTGTTCCACACTCTTATTACCTTATACAAGCCTTTGCAACTTTATATGTACATCTCTAAGGTAATAACTGGGAACAAACCTATTTCTCATGGCCCTCTTCATATCTACCCAAGTACAAATTGGTGGATCCCTACATCATATTCTAATACTTCTAATTTGATCTCACCATAGAAGAGTATATCCTACAAATTCATTAGCATCTAATTTAACCTTCTTATCTTCATTATAATTATAACAATCAAAAATAAAATCTAGTTTTTTTTTCTTAAGATAGATAGGCTTTGGAAGCATTAAAGGCTTAAATCTTCATCTTGAAGTTATTGAGATTGTTATCTTGCTTACTAGATCTTTGCTAGCTGCCTTCCATGGAATCGCCCTCCTCATCAAACAATCCTCTCATGCCTTGGCTACTTATAATTGGTATAAGTGGTGTTAGAATTTGAGGTGATTTGCAAGCTTTCAATATTTTTATACATTGTTTGGAATTGCTTTTCAATTTGGGCTATATGAGCTTGTAAAGCTTTTATAAACAACTTGCACTTTAGTTCTTCTTTAGGATCTCCCATGGTTAGTAAATAACAAAATAAAACCTCACCAAATACTCTCTTACATGTTTACACTTAAAAGATAACACTTACACAGTAAATAACAAAAGAAAACCTCACCAATCACTCTCTTACATGTTTACATCAAAAGATAGCACTTACACTCATGTTTCACTCAAAATAGGCTTTTACCCTCTTTTAAGCTCACCACTCTTACTTTTTAGCTCTTTTGGATTCTTTTCTTTAAGTTCTTTAAGGACTTAAGTTAATTTATGTTAAATTGAAGCCTAAACCAAACACAAACAAGCAGACTAATCCTATAAAGACTTAGCAAACAAAGGATTCAAAATCAATATAATTAGCACAAAAAACAAATCTTTAAAGGCCTAATCAAAATTTTATGATAAAAAAGGAATTTTGAAGTGTCAAAACTAAAATTGAACTTGAAATTAATGGAATTGTATAGCCTAAGCTAAATACCAATGAGAACTTCAAAATCAACTATTTAGTTTGCAAATAAGTTCAATGTGATTTTAGCTTCTTTTATTATTCTTTTTTAATATTTTTTTATACTTTGATTTTTTTCTCTTTTTTTTGTTTATAGTTAAAATAGAATTGGAATCAAAAGAAACACAAAGAACAACTTAATAATGCAAAGAAACTAACGAAATTCGAATTGAAGGAATTGAGTGCTAATCACAATTTGCACTTTTCTTTCAATTTGGATAAGTTTGGTTCGGCCCTAGATACACAAAAAACACAAAGAATGGTTAGGACATAAAGAAAAATGAATTTGAATGCAAGAACCACAAAAGAACCTGAATGGAGATAGGAAACTAGTTAGTTTTGCAATATGCAATCATTTTTTATACTTTCTTGATGCTAATGGTCCAAAACTGGAATTGAACATAAAAAAAAAGTAATTAAACAAACTAATTTGATGATATAGAATTGAAGAAAATAAAATTGAATAGAATAGAACAAAAACAAACAGAATTAGAGCTCTATAAATAGGATCTAAATTGATGCAAAAACAATAAGAACACAAAGAACAATGAATTTTGGAAATAACTTGATTTGAAGCCTTAGCTCTAATGTCAAATGATACGAACAAGGTTAGATTGATTTTTACTCGCATGCTAAAGAATAGTTGCCCAAAATCTATCAAACCAAATATTGGAGTTTTGATGTTTAAATCCTAACTAGATCTTTATAAAACTTATTTCTAGCAACCTAAGTTTTAAAGATTCAAAGTTGTGTTAACTCAAACCCTAAATCAACTAAGCCAATTTAAGATTAGAATTAAAAAATTTATGAAATTATTAATCCTTCACTCAACAATCTCACTAAGTCCACTCAAGAACTCAAGAAGAGAATTTAATCTCATGAGCAAAATTGCTAACATAAATAATATTGATTGAATGAATGCCTTTTAAGCTGAATATGAGAGGCTATTCATAGCCTCAAAATGTTTAATCCAAAACCTAATAGAATTCTATTTACATTCCCTATTAAAATTCAAGTTTTCTTAATTGAAAAGGAAAAAGACAATCTTAAGCTAAATAGGAAAACTAAATAAACATTATGATTGGTCAACAAGATTAGACTAAGATATTTTTCTAACTAAAGAACAACTAATCCTAAATAGAAAAGGAAAATGATTCAACTTAATAAGGAAATCCTAATGGTATTAGGAAACATTGTCAATTAAGGATATCTTGTAAGAATCTTTGACTTTAGGTCTTATTTCCATACTTACATGCCTTAGGTTTTCTTTTACATGCCTTGGGCTTATTGGTTCATGTCTTGGCAGAATTAGATTAGGTTTTGATGCTTTCCAAAAGTTGGGCTCCATTGTATTAAGTTAAGTGCTCCATTTGGAGAGTTTAAGCTCCCATTATCTTTTAATTGAGCTTTACACATCCTTTGCTTTTATTGGGTTAATCCAAGTGTAACTCCTTGTTGTATGAATGCTCCAATTACTTCCTTAAACTTCTTTAGCCTTCCCCTTGTGATTGGACTTTGAAGTTGAATTGGATCCTTGATTAATTTGCCTTGGCTTTTTGCATCAAACAACTTATGTTACAAGGAATTAAAGGGTATTTAATATCTAAACCTAGAAAGAACTAGTCATTTTTAAGTCTAGAATTAAACAAGTTTGTAAATCTACTTAAGCCTTCATTCAAATAACCTCACTAAGTTCTTTCAAGAATAAAAAAGAAGAACAATTTCTCAGAAGAAAATATGAATTGTATTGATTAAAATTTGGTGCCAAATACATGGTTTGCATGGCCTATTTATTGGTGTTATAATGCTCATCTATTTAGGAAAAAAAGGCTTAATCTTAAATTAATAAGAAATAAAATAAGAAAAAATGTCATGCCTATTAGGTCAAGAAAAACATCTAAACTTCCTTATTATTAACTAATAATTCAATTCAAGAAATAAAAGAAATCATTTCTGAGTAGAATTTGGCCAAGCAAGGAATGAAAGAATATTCTTGAGATCTTGAACTTCTTATAAAATATTTGACTTGACTTCAATCATCTTCTTTACCATATGTACCACCCTCCCCTTTTATGTCCTCTTTAGGAATATTGTTCTTCCATCCAAAGATGATTAAAATATTATTGAAAGCTTTTTGGAACCTTTATAGAACTTTCTAGTCCATTTTTAATGCAAATTGCTCCATTTGAAAAGTTAGACTTGCATATTTCATTTTTAGGATTCACATATGAAATTGAAATATAAAAATGATCATTTTGCCCTTGTAAAGAAGATTATCCAAATATGACAACTCCAAACAAGGTAAGTTTTAAATGCTTTCGTGATGCCTTCTTCCTTTTTAATGAGATCTCCTTAATAGTTCCTTTCATTCTTTGTAGCTTTAAGGTTACCCTTAATTTAGATCATATGAGCTTGGATATTATTTTTATTTATTAAAAAAAAATCTAGTTGTGTAAGATTAATATGGGGATAGTAATACTCTTAGAATTCAGTTATTTAGAAACAACAAATTTGCAAGCTTGATCTACTTTAAATTTTTCATCCATCATTTATTATTATGATTTCTCCATATCACAATAGGAAAGTCTTTAACACCTCCAATTTAAATATAAAAAATTTTATAATTCCAAAACATGATCTAATGAATTTAATAATAGTGGTAAATGATAATAAAGGATCTTGAAGAAAATTTAATTTTGATTTGAATTAATCAAATCCTTGCTTAACATCATTAGAAGCTATATCAATCATCCAACTAAATATTTCCGCCAATCTTAAAATTATAAAAAGAATGTGACATTGGTTCCTTTAATAAAGTAGAAGAACCATGAATGGTTGAAAGTTCTTAAATAAAATGTTTTATGCCAAGTTGTCATATAGTGAAGGTAATCATAACTCTTAGGCTTAAATACTTTACTTTCAGTTAGATGGAGAAAGAACTTTTAAAATTTTATAAGAACAAAAAATTTTCCAAGGTCCATGTCATCCACAACATGCTCAATTTCTGCTAATCTAGAGTCAATAAGAATGAATTCATAAAATAGTCTAGTTTTCAAATGGATAAATAAAAAATAAAATTTACAGAAAATATTTTTCTAATAACTTTCAAAAAGTTTTCTCCTCTAAATTATGTTGTTGAGATTTTTTACAATAAGAGCAAAGTTCCTTTCCTTTTAGAAGAATAACTTCTAAGGGTTTGAAAATAATTTATTAGCAAATTACTATATGATCTTTTTATAGATTTTGATGAAATAGATGAAAAAAATGTTGGAACCATTAATAAAAGTAATTAGATATCTTTTTTAAATTGGAAGTGCCAATCAAATAATTTTCATATAGAAGTCAAAATCTATTTTGATTCAGACTTCACCTTGTAAAAAATTTTCGGCTAGAAAATCAAGTAAAAAGTTAAAAGTATCTTTGATATATCCAATCTCAAAATCAGAATTACTTAAAATAGCTTGCCATCTTACAAGAACTTATTTTGAAATAAAATTTTTAACACCCTTTTCCATAACTTGTTTTGTTATAGAGCAATCAATTCTTAACAAAAATCTTTTGGTTACCAAATCATCTTCAAACTTTATAATACATAAAATAATTGATAATAATTATTTTTATGTAGTAAAAATACTTCCTCTAAGTATCATTTTAAGATCTAGAATGCTATCTTACTAAAAATTCTTTGGTTTGACTAGAAAGATGTTATTTGAGAATACCTCTAAACCTAATATCAAAGGCATTGATTTCAATAATAAGAAAAGCATCAAGGTGAAGGATGATAAGATAAGAAAATTTATTAACCCTCTGATGGTTTTGATAATTTGAGTATGCATATTTGATAAAATATCGATAACTTTCACATAGAATATTAAAATAAAAAAATCCATTAGATAATGAACTATTGACTCTAAGCCATCTCTGTCGATGAAATTCAAAGTACTATTCTTTCATATTCTTGATAAACTAACATTTATATAAAGATGTAGAAGGATTTGTTTGAGAAGTAAGAAGCCCCTTTTACATCTTTAGGCCTTGTATACTAATAAAAGGATTGAATTGGTGAGTAATTTAAAATATAGAGAGAGTTTGAGCAAATTAAAAATCAAGAAAAAGGAGCAAGAGAATCAACACAAATAATTTTATAATGGTTCGAGAGTTAACAAACCCTACATTTACTCTCCCAATTCACAATTGGGTATTTTACTCACTCATTATAGCATTTTACAAGCTTACACCAAACTTAGTGTTTAAGCTCATATCAAACCATAATTACACTTATGTTTATGTTTCACACATAACCTTATATAAGAGTTTTCTCACAATACTCACTTTAAAACTCAGATCCAAAGTGTTTAAGGCTCACACCTAACCTTTAACAATCCAAGTATACAAAATTAATGAGTTTAAGTTTTGAGAATTAGAAGTGCAATTTGACATAATAAATGACTATCCTCTTGCATTTAAGGCCATTTGGTATGATATTTATAAGTTCCAACCACCAAAGTGTTATTATAAATAAAACTATGTGCAAATGTCCAAATATGGTGGCAAATCTTGCATTTAATGCTTGTCATAGTCAAGTCGTGGTCCAAATAAGAATTCACCATCACAATTGACATTTCACTCTAGATTTTGCCCTTTCTCGATCATGATCTTTAAATGTGTCTAATAGCTAGTGACACTTGATGTTTGATAATTAGTTTATTAAAAAACTAGCCATTAAAACCCTCTAATGATTATGAATGTCTTGGTTATGATCTACACATTGCAGTCGCTACTAAGATAGCACTGGAATAAGGGCACTACAAGAAACTAACACTTTATCAATGGAAATTTTCATTAGTAAATGTTTTGATTTCATTAGTAAAGGAAGATTATTGATGAAATGACAATGATCGAAATCCTTCGATAAAGCATTAGTTGACAAAGAATTATTGATGGACAAGAAAATCCATTGCAAAATTTATGAACGTAATAGAGATAAACACTTTGTTAGCAAATGTGATTAAAAATTGTTGACAGTTACCAATAGCTAATATCGATCGGTAAATCTATCAATAAGTTGGAAACAAATCTGTCCATAGCTTTTATATCAAGTTGCCATTTTTACTCAGTTTTTGCTAGTAATTCATTAACATTATTTCATTTTTATTTTTAATTTCAAAATAAAATTTTATTTTAATTCTAAATTTCAACTACACACACACACACACACACATACACACACATACTTATGCATATGTGTGTGTGTGTGTGTATGAAAATGTATACAAAAAATTTTAAAAAAACTATAAATCAATTGTATCATCCTGATCGACCAAATAATCATCACCATTAGCAATAATGGGATCATGTGTACTATAAATCAATTATATGCTCCTGATCGACCAAATAATCATCACCATTAGCAATAATGGGATTATGTGTAAGAGGAGCAATAGGTGTTGGAGCCTAAGCAATAGTAGTGGGAGGCTGAGTAGGAGGTGGAATTAGGGGGAATAAACATTTGCAGATGAGATGGAAGAGGTATCCTAGTTTGCTAAGACACGACATGCAATCATTTCCCTATTATATTATTAAGGTTGACTTGATGAGACATAACTTGAATGTGGGAAGAACTCTAATGCATTTATTAGTGAACTCAAGCCTTATCAGGTACCTATTTTCCTTTGGTGCCCTAAAAGGTGGTTTGAATAGGGCAATGATAAATTCTATAAATTCAAACTAAATATGGAAATAGATGAAAGTCAATACGTAAGATTTATAAAAATTTGGCATAACTTGCCTACATCCTCTCCTCCAGTATTTCTATTAGAGTCTTTACTATTTTGATAGCTTAAAGTGCTATCAATAATCTTTACATAAGTAAGTTTTTGGGCACTTACCAAGCCTTTACAAGTGATAGATTTTTAGGCACTATCAATCTCTTACAAGTAGTTTACAAGTACTACTTAACCTTAACCTAAAGTAGTTTCCAAGTACTACCTTAAACCTTTCATAAGAGATACTTTTAAATGGTCTCTCAACTTTGATTTACAAACCAAGAGATTATTACACTTTAAAAAGAAGGAAAAAAACTCTCTCACTTAAGCAAAAATAGATGCTTACATTCACAAGGTAAGCTTAATGTGAGTGAAGAGTAAAGAAATTTTTTGAGAAATATCTTTTCCAAATTCTATTTTGAAGATGACTCATTTAGGTTACTCTCAAGCTTGATAAATGAATGTCTTTTGGATGTTCAATTACTCTTTGTTCATAATGTAACAACCTTTTTTATGAGAATAACTTTCATAATGGATTACTTACTTAATAGAATAGTTCTCTTTATTTTCTATTGAGAGTGTTTCTCTTTGATAGATTAAATAAGGAACTAGCCATTAGAGAAGACTTGTCACCTCATATTACAGTTACAAGTAATTAACACCCATTGAAGAAACTCCACTTATGTTGCTAAGGCATCAACCATTGTTGATTTCATGCAAACAAATGGTTGATAGTCAATATTCAACTTCAATGGTCATTACTCCTCCCAAAATTCCCATTACAATTAGCAGTTTAAAAGTAGTTGGCTCAAGCTCATCCTTTGACTTTTTCAATGTTTATTTCACTTTTTCTTTAATGCTTGTTAAACATAAGTAGTGGTCATTGATTCTAACCTCAATGTTGGTGCGAGTTTACTCAACACCTATTGTTAATTTTTAGAAAATTTGATCTTTTTGCTATATTTTTCAAAATCTGCAAAAGTGATCTAATGCCTATTGGAATTTTCACAATACCCATTGGAAACATCTTAATGCCTGTAGATTATTTGAGTGTACCCTATTAGGATGTCCAAAAGGTATGGCTCATACTAAAAAATTTATCTGACACTTATTATGAAAGAAACAACACCCGTTGTGCTGTCCTTAATGCCTGTTGAAAGTGGGTAACATTCATTAGGTAGTTCAACCGAGTTTGCTTTGATTCTCATCTTTTAATACTTAAAGTTTTTTAATCTTTAAATCAAATGAGCTAAGAGTAAATTCTTTTCCAATAATTACCATTCAAGGAATTGATATACCTGAAACTTTTAACATAAAAAATCTTGGGCAAATGTTAGTCCTTAGTCTTGTTTATAATAATCAAAACAAGAGCTTAGATCCTAGAAGGTTCAACATTCTCTCCTTTTTTTTTATGATGACAAAAAATACTTCAAAGGCTAAGGATAAAAAGGTTAAATAGCATATCATATTAGGTTATCTGGCTTTAACTCCCCCTTAACCTATTGAGGTTAATAGATGAATTATCATGTTTACTTTTATTTCTCTCCCCCATGCTCATTATACTTAGAATTTTCTGCCCCTTTTGGCATTATTAACAAGAATAAAAGTAAAGATCAAGAGAACAAGTAATTCATAGCAAAAGAACACATAAAACATATAAGAGTACATAGAAAAGAAGAAAAACGTGTTTAATTTTTTTTTTTTTTAAAAAATAAGATGTAGTCCATCATCAGCTATAATTTACAAAAGGACTATGAAATGCATAGAATATTATGTAGATAGATCATAAAGAGGAGTGACTTTGGAAGGAGAGATAAAAGTTGGTTTTATGGTTTCTATAGGTACTGTAGGCTCCTTAGGGTCTAATGTTACCTTTGGTTCGTTGGGAGGATCCTTGAATTTTTGGCTCTTTGCAAACTGTTCAACTGGCTATTCTTGGCTCTTAGATTTTTAGCTCCATGGTTACAGATTTAACCCTTCAACAATCCAATCAAGGGTTTGAGTTACATCCTTCAACTAACCCTTAAGTTGGTCCACTTTATAATAGAAGGAAGAAGAGGATGCTTTAACCTTTCTAACAACAACAGTAAGTGCTTCCAGCTGCTTAAGAATTTTGTGCTCAAAAGGAGATAAAGATGGAGCAGATGAAGTAGGCTCACTAGATCCAATACCTTTTATCAATTCAAATCCAACACTAACCACTTCCTTAATATTCTCATTTTTTTCTTCTTCTTGAGGAACTTTTCCTTCCTTAGGCATTAGTTTGAACAACCCACTATCCAACCTCTATAAGATACCTATATTTATCACTATCTTCTCACCAATAGGTTCATTTATAGGCAACTTCTCTAGCATGATTTAGGTTTCTTCAAGTTCTTCCTCAGTTGGGGGAATAACCTTCACTAGTTTTGCTAACTTTGTGATGTAATAAGCCATCATAAAGGTATTTGATTTGTCCACTTGGCCATCAATTCTTTACATCAATAGCTAAGGGGTGTTCACCTTCTATTTATTATTCATACACCATAGATAGAATAGGTCTATCATGGTGCAGTTTCCATTGGATTACCCCTTGCCATTGATGTTCCAAGTGATGAAGTGATGGGCAATCCTCAAAACATGGCTTTTGATCTTAGAGGCTCGTTGTTATTTTTATTGTAGTTTATAGTTCCATTAGTGATTGACTTTCAAAATTGATTAACTTCAATTTTAAAGGTTAAAAGAGGCTCTGTCAAACCATTATTTGCAGCATCAAAGCATTTAGCTAAATCATTTAGGCAAACCTTGTATTTGTTCCTAGTTAATTTAAATTTGATTGTACCTAGCTCAACATACACATCATAATAATTTCTTAAAACCTCAAGAGTTATGAGGAACTTAACTATTAACTCCAAATAAGAAGGTTCTTTGCTGTGGCAAAAATATTCCTAACCTATTCTAATAATTAATTCTTCTATTTGCTTCGCTAAATGGTATCTCTACAAGTCATTCCAATCTAAAAATTTTCCACCACATAATTTTCTTCTTAGTATTTATGAGCCATTTCCTTTTCTTTATCATTCTTTAGGTGCAATTGATGAACCATTGCAGTAGTTGCTTCCTTTGAGAGAGATTTAGGTTATTACTCTATGTCAGGTGCCTTTCCCATTTTTTATTCATAGGTTGCTTTAGCTTTATTTTTTTGTTGTAAGTCCACATTTGATGATTTTGTAGGTCTCTTTTTTTGTTGAGCTAATATAGAGGCAAGGTTAACTTAGTGTCATAACTGGATCTAAATAAGGATGGTTAGGATTCTTTTTTGCAGTTTGTTTGAATCTCTTAGTGGTTTCAGTTTTAGGTGCCATGGTGAGTGTGATTAGCAAAAATTATGCAAAAAAATTAAGAGAGATGTGGAGAATGCAAAGCAAGAATATATAGTAAAAAAATAATTTAAGATTAAAAGGGTTTAAATAGAAGTTCAATGGGCCACCCTCTCCCTTTTTTTTTTAAATGACTATTGGGGATGTCCAACGATTGTGTCAAGTGTGACAATGCCTATTGGATATGGTCATTAGCTTGGTCTTGGAAGTTGCTCGACTAACAAAAGTGGCAGGTTCATAACGACCATTGAAAAGATGACAACGGTTGTTGGTGCTTCATAATAATCATGAAGACCAATAGAATCAAAAGAAGGACTTCGCATATGATTCAGTCATTGTACATAATGAAATGGTCATTGAACATGCTCTTTAGTCAAACACTTAGTTAAAACTAATTTTTTATGAAATAAAGGAACATTAAAGCTTATATTATGAATATTTTCAATCAAATTCAATGAAATGATAATGAATTCAATTGAAATTTGGATAAGTTAATCATAATCATTCATAGTTAAAAATTTTAGTCAATAAATCTAAAAGCTTTAATAGTGATCAAATAGCAACAAATACAATAAAGTTCAAAAGATAAATTAGGAAGAGATGAACCTATTAGAAGCTACAAGGTATTGTCATCTATCATACCAAGTTCTCTTTTGATGAATTGCATTCTTTCATCATAAAGAGGTTTAGTGAAAATATCTATCAATTGATGGTTAGTATTAACAAATTTCAATACAATGTTGCCATTGTGTACATGTTATTTGATGAAATGATGTCTTATGTCTATATGTTTGCTTCTAGATTGTTGAATGAGAATTTTAGATAAGTTCATGGAACTAGTATTATCACGCTTAATAGTAACTTAATTTATAATAATTTTGTAATAAAGAAGTTGTTGTTTCATCCATAAGATTTGGGCACAATATATGCCAGTTACTACATACTCAACTTGTACAATTAATAATGCAATTGAGTTTTACTTTTTGCTGCTCTAAGATACTAAGCATTGACCAAGTAATTGATCAGTGTATGAAGTGCTCTTTCTATCTAAGGTACACCCAATACATAAAAAAATATATTTAATTCAAATGAAGAACTCTTAGGATACCAAAGTCCTAAGTTATGAGTACCAACAAGATATTTTAATATATATTTTACAGCATGCAAGTGAGATTCCTTAGGATTAGATTGATATCTAGCACATAGGCAAACACTGAACTTAATATCAGGTTTAAAGGCTATGAGATATAGTAGACTACTAATCATACATCTGTACAATTTTTTATTTGCATTCTTACCATGTTCATCTATGTCTAGCTTGATGTTGGTGGTCATAGGTGTTTTATAAGGTTTGTTGTTATCCATGACAAATCTTTTGATTAGCTCTTTTGTATATTTGGCTCAGTTGATGAAGATTCATAACTTTCCTTATTTGATTTGTAATCCAAGGAAGAATTTAAGTTCTCCTATCAAACTCATCTCAAACTCAATCTTTATTACTTTTAAGAAATCTTTAGATAAGCAAACATTAGCGACACCAAATATGATATCATCTACATATATTTGTGGTACCAATATATCTTCATTCTTTTTTTTAGAAAAGAGAGTTATATCTACCAATCCTTTGGTGAAATGTTTCTTTACAAGAAAATTGCTCAATCTCTCATACCAAACTCTTGGAACTTATTTGAAGCCATATAAGGCTTTGATAAGCTTATACACATGATTAGGAAAATAATGGCTTTCAAATTTAGGAGGTTGTTCAACAAAGACTTTTTCGTTAATGTAACCATAGAGGAAAGCACTTTTGGCATCCATTTGGTACAACTTAAAGTCCATATGAGATGCAAATGCAATAGAATTCAAATGGCATCAAACTTAGCTATAGGTGCAAAGGTCTCATCAAAGTCAATCCCTTCTTATTGGTTATAACCTATGGCTACTAACCAAGCTTTGCTCCTAACAATGACTTCATGTTCATCAAGTCTATTTCTATAAACCCATTTAGGTTCAATAATAAAATGTTTATGAGGTCTAAGAACTAGGTTCCATATTTTATTTCTTTCAAATTAATTGCGTTCTTCTTGCATAGTAAGAACTTAATGTTCATCCATACTTTATTTCTTTCAGATTGATTGATTTCTTATTGCCGAGCAAGAACCACTGTTCATCTTTAATAGTTCATCTATGGTCTTAGGCTCAACAAAGGATATAAAAGAAAGATTAGTACATGCATTTCTAAAAGATGATCTAGTTGCTACCTAATTGATAGATCACTAATCATAAGATCTTTTAGGTGATCTTTCATGAAAATCCAGTTCCTTTCTAGCTGAGTTTGATCTTCACTAGGAGTTGGAGGAAATGGATCTTCATTTCTTTCATTTCTTATCTTTTGTAACTTATCCCTATTCTTTCCATCTTCTCTAATGTTTAACTCACTCAAAGGACCTATAAGATCATTAACATCTTCTTCTTTTCTTAAAGAAGTGGTGTCAGATTCATGAAATATAACATGCATAGACTCCTTTACAAGAACAGTTATCTTATTGAAGACTTTATACCCTTTGTAAGTGGTAGAATATCCAAAGAAAATTTCTTCATCAGATTTGGGGTCAAACTTACCAAAGTTGTATTTAGTGTTTAGAATAAAACACTTACAACCAAAAACCCTAAAATATGCAATCTTGGGCTTTCCATTATTCCACAACTTATAGGGATTTTTCTATAATAAAGGTCTCATTAAAACTCTATTTAAGACATAGTAAAAAGTATTTGTAGCTTCAACCCAAAAATACTAAGGAAGAATATACTCATTCAATATGATTTTATCCATTTCTTGAAGAGTTTTATTTTTTCCTTTCCACCACACCCTTTTGTTATGGAGTTTTAGGAATTAAGAAATTATGTTAGATACCATACACATCACAAAAGTTATGAAACCTAGCATTCTCAAATTCATCTCTACTATCACTCCTAATAAAAGAGATTTTAAAATTCTTTTGGTTTTGAATTTTCTTGGTAAAGGTTTTAAAAATAACTAAATAAGAATCCTTATGAGACAGGAACAACACCCAAGTATATCTAGAGAAACCATCTATAATGACAAATGAGTAATGCATGCCTTTTAATCTAGTTACCCTAGTAGGACCAAAAAGATCATGCGAAGCAATTGTAATGGTCCAGAAGAACTTACCTTGTTCTTGGCTTTGAATGAGGATTTAATTTGTTTACCTTCTTGACATGCTTCACAAACTCCTTACTTTATAAACTTGACTTTTGGTAGACCTTCAACGAAGTCTCTTGCTCTTTAGCTTATTGAGGAGTTCCATGCTAGCATATCTTAACCTTTTATGCTAAGTTTTACCTTGATCAACTATTAAAACTAAACAATTTACATTATGATTAATAAGAGAGTTTAAATCAGTCATGTAAATATTATGAACTTTTTTACTAATGAACATAATTTTGTTGTCACTCATCCTTAATACATAACATGCTTATTGCTCAAACACAACTCTAAGGCCTTTATCACATAACTTACTGATACAAATGAGGTTGGATTCCTTACTCATATGCTTTGCACAAGTCCCAAATCTATTCAAGAATCAAACAACAAGATTTGATCTTCAAATCTCAACTAGACCCCTAGAAAACCTATTTCTATTGACCTTAATTATAAAGATTCAAAGTTTTGTTAATCTTAATCCTAAATTAACTAAGTAATTTAAGACATAGATTAAATGAGTTTTATGCAATTATTAAGCTCACTCAACAATCTCATCAAGTCCTTCCAAGAACTCAAGAAGAGAAATCTCTCGCATAAAAGCTTATAGCCAAAAGAATAATTCATTTAACTTTTTTTAATCATGGCTGAATGGAGGGCTATATATAGCCTTACAAAATAACCTAGCTAATAAAGGAGAAAAGAGAATAAAACCCTAAAATCTAAGTGTAAATTCGGCCATAAAGAGTTTGGCCACTAAAAAACAAGTTAAACAAATGTTTTCTAATGAAATAAGGAAGAAAAGAATGACTTGTGATTGGATAAAGAGGTATTCTACCTTCAAAAGATAATATATAAAGAAAATCTTCTAAAGTTACATAAAATAATGAAAGACTAATAAAGGTAATCCTAAGAAAAATAGGACACCAAATTCAGCCAATATGAAGCAATCTTGAAGAGTTCTTGCAAATCTTGAAAACCTTGAAGAATCTTGAAAATCTTGAAAAATCTTAGAAAAATCTTGAAAATCCTGGATTCTAAACGTCAAATCTTGATTGGTGTACATTTTGGTCTAGATTTGTCTTAGGACATAAGTTCTCATGTTGCTAGAATATGTTTGTAGTTAAGATAAGACAACCTTATCTAACATACTTTGTCTCATGTCTTATCCTAACATGAACTTTTTACTAACTTATTAGGTTTGTCAGTAAGGGCCCATAAAAAGTATCTATAACTAAAACATTCAAATGGGCTTCACTATAGGCTTGACAATGATCCACTAAATCTATCTACTAAAAAGTCCAATCTCCAATTTTGACTTTGGATTTGACCATGTGCTATCCATGAATCCAACAGGCCTATTGGGCTCATTTTCATCACTTACACTTAGCAAGTTGTGCTTGAGTCCATCAACAAACAATACTTTATCAAAGATAGGTCAGTCATCATCCTTACTAATTTTACCTATGCCAATAATTTTGGCTTTGTCATTATCTTTAAAAGACACATTTTTAAGACCTTTAATCTTTGCCAAGTGTGAGAAGAATTTTCTTTCTCCTGTTATGTGCTTTGAGTATCCGCTGTCAAGATACCACTCTTGTTCTTCAACTTGAGATTTCAAGCACATCTACAAAATAAGAAAGGTTATATCTCAAGTACCCAAACCTTCTTAGGTACAATATGACTTTATATGCCTTTTCTCATTGCATCCATAGCAGGTGAGTTGACTTTTGGTGCCTTTCTTCTTATAATTCCCTTCCATTTTTACCCTTTTTGTTTAAAAGGAATTTCTTTACTTGGTTGGTGATGAAGGTAAGATGCTCATCTTCACTACTATCTTCATCATCACTAGAAGAGGAAGTATTCAATGCCAAATCTTTCTTTTTCATCCTATGTTTTCAGTCGGCTTCTTAAGAGTGATCTCATGAGCCAATAACTTTCCTATAAGTTTATCAAGTGATAAGACTTCCAATTTATTAGCTTCCTCTATAGCTGTCTTTTTAGCTTCTCGTTTATCTTTGGGAAGTATTCTTAGAATTTTTGCTATCATGTCCTCATTTGTATATGACTCCCCTAAAGTCTTGAGAGTGTCTACAATGTCTATGAATTTGTTATACATCTTAGTAATAGTTTCACTAGGTTGGTATATAAATGTTTCATACATGTATATATGTATTTATATCTTTATCTTTTTTACTTCATTAGTTCCTTCATACTGAGTTTGCAGTGTGTCCCATATTTATTTTATTGATGTACACATTTGTGATTTAGCATACTGAGACTTATGGATTGCATAGAAAAGAACATGCATTGCTCTTATATTCTTTAGGTTTGCTTTCTTTGCTTTAGCATCCACTCTTTCTTTGGCTTTGGTATAGGAAGATCTCCAACTAGTTTTGTTAGAGCTTTTCTTCCTTCCTTAATAATGTCCTATAGGTCAATGGTTTCACTGTTAAGGAAGATCTCTATACAATTCTTCTAGTAACCATAGTAATCTCCCTTGAAGAATGAAGGCTTTATGGATGGATTGTGATTCTTCATCAATTGCTCTGATCTTTACTCTATGCATATAAGCTTAGATTAAAAGACCAGCTCTGATATCAATTATTGTCCCTTGGTGTCGTAGAAGGGGGGTTGAATAGGGTAATAGTAGATTCTATAAATTAAAACTAAATATGAAAATAGATGAAGAATCAACACACAAGATTTATAAAAATTTGACACAACTTGCCTGTGTCCTCTTCTCTAGTATTTCCACTAAAGCTTTCACCATTTTGATAGCTTAAGGTGTTATCAATAATCTTTACACCAGTAAGTTTTTGAGCACTTACCAAACCTTTACAAGTGATAGATTCTTAGGCACTATCAACCTTTTATAAGTAGTTCATAAGTACTAGTTAACAATCACCTAAAGTAGCTTCCAGGTATTACCTTAAACCTTTCATAAAAGAAGCTTTCAAATGGTCTCTCAACTCTGAGTTACAACCAAGAGATTATTACACTTTTAGGAGAAGGAAAACAAAAACTCTCTCACTGAAGCAAGAATAGATGATCAAAGTACATTCACAAGGCAATCTTGATGTGAGTGAAAAGTAAAGAAAGTTCTTAAGAAATATGTCCTTTAAATTTTATTTTGAAGATGACTCTTTTAGGTTACTCTCAA
>CATIWR010071943.1:0-23721 GCA_949677035.1 Omphalea diandra
TTGTGATCAATCTACCAATACACGTGTCTCTAAGATAATAAATTTTATTATATATATATATATATATATATATATATATATATATATATATATATATATATATATATATAAAATTAAAACTCTTAATCACAAGTTTAATATATGCTTGAGAGTTGACAAAATTATAAAAAATTATTATTTATTATCTTTAAAGGTAAAAAAAAAAAAAAATTTGAGTGAAGATATTTTTCATCTAACTATGAAGAGAAAACGAGTGTGACAAACTTTTGCAATTTTTTTTTTTTAAAAATCATCACAGCCTTTGTACAAGCAGAGACAATAGCATAAGTAAGAGATAAAGCAATAGCAATGCCAAATATGATTAATATGGTGATGCAACTGTTGAAATCTTGATAATGCAAAATAAGAAGCCCAAATTTGCATAGCCAAAGACAACATTTCAGTCATTTTCAATTAAACAAAATCGTTCAAATCATCCCAAATTCACAAAATCAACAAATCAATCCAAATTCATAAAATCCATCCAAATTCATCAATCAATCCATATTCACAAAGCAACCCAAAATTTACAAAATCAACCCAAAAATCCAAATTCACAAAATCAACCCAATAACCAAATCAATCCAAATACACAATCAAATTCATCAACCCAAATTTACATAATTCAATTCACAGTAACTACTCCAGAATCAAACCCAATGAATTATTTCATAAATTTTAATTAATTCATAAACTTTGAGATCAACCAAGCCCTACTAACTAACCAATCAAATTGGCAAAAAAATAATCCAAATTTACTATAGAAATTACAGGAAAAACAAAAGACAAATTTCATATGTTGAGCAATAAAAGAAATTTCCCAACAACTCAAAATAAGCCACAAACAAGAAAACCCTAACATTGGAAAACAAAAACAAAAATGATAGAGTGAGGGTTGGAGATTCAAGGAACAATGATAAACAGAAAGAGAAAATAAAAAAAAAACTGACATAATCTGAAACCCTAATATTTAAATAAAAAACAAAACTTACCTCATCCAATAATCGAGAAAAACAAACAACAGTGGCAGCAAGGGAGTGCCAAAGGGAAGTTAGAAAAATAAATGGCAATGGAAGGGATCGAGTTTAGGGGAAGACAGGGGGAAGTTAGAGAGAGTGAGTGAGGGAATGGATCTAGTGATAGAGTGTGCCGGAGAAATGGGAGTGACCATCGAAGAAGAGGAAAGATAAAGAGAGGGAGAGCAGGAAGCTAGGGAAGAGAGAGGAATCGAGAGAGAGTAAATCAGAAGGAGAAGGGGAAGGCGTATAAGTTTTATGCTTAGTGACAACCACAATCCGTCACTAAGCATTAATGAAACAACAGTCATTTCATATTAACCATTGGTGATGAACAAAACCCGTCGCTTAGTGATAGTTATAATATCTTAATTATATTTTTATTAACTTATTATAATAATTATTAATATAATTATTATATTTCATAATTTAATATAATCATATATAAATATTATTTACATATAAAATGTTATATAATTTTATATGAAAAGTAAAAAGTTAATATATTAAATAAAAATAAAAATTAAATATATATATATATATTAAAAATTTATAAATTACCATTACATATAAACATAATTTATAAATATATATAAATAAATTAAACATATATAAATATTATAATCATATATACTATATATAAAATATTGTACAATAATTATTTTATATAAATACTATAAATATTGAATATATAAATATTTTAAATATATAAATATAATTATTTATAAATATTTACTACTATTAAAGATTCATATATATATATATATATATATATATATATATATATATATATATATATAAATTATAAATTTTATAATTATTACAAATATTACAAACACAATTAAAAAATTATATAATAAAATTATAATATTTATATAATTAAGATTAGCAACAAAAATTTGTCGCTAATAAAAAAAAAAACTAGTGACGGATGCCAATTTTGTCACAACATACCGATGACAACTTCTCTCATTAGCTTAGTGACAAATAGATCTATCACTATCCTAACTCACCAGCAACAACGCACACTCCCACCAATAAATAACAACAGATATATTATTTGTCGCTAAAACCTGTCGCCCATCCCTCACTATTTTGTTGCAACATTAGGCACCACCAAAAGGCATGGAACTTAACTATGGATTAGTGACGGACCTTATACCCATTGCTAAAAATCTATCATTATTGCTAAACTATTCATTTTGCATTCCATCACTTATTCGTCTCCAGTTCGTCGGTAATTAGCAATAGAATTGTATTCATTGCTAATTTTAGTTGCTATTTCAGCTCTTTCTTTTGGTGATATTAGTTTTAGATAGTTGCCTACATCCTTCCTAATTGCAAATTTGAAACAACAATTTCCCACACCCACTTAACCCAAATAATCCTTAATTACACCACTCACAATGGCTAAACATTATGCACACAATACCACCCACAGTTTTTTTTTTTTTTTTTTTTTTTTGTATGTCTAAATCTTGATATATGGATAATTTATTTTTCTTAATTCCTTTTTTGATATTAACCAAGAGAAATAATACCTAAAAATATAAAACTACAAGACATACCCTAGAAAGCAGTGCAAAAAAGCAGTATTCAGTCTATGTCTGCATAAATGAGAAATAAGTTAAACTTTAGTAGCAAATGGGAAAGAACAACCTTAAAGATTGCACAAGGTCAAACAAGAAATCCTTTAGGGGATCCTAAGTCTGACTATAGATTTTAGGGTAACATAAGGATGAGAAGGAAATGAGGTTACCATTTGTGGATTGGACTCATATTTCAAAAAAGAGTTGGGCTTCTACAATTTCTATGGGTAGGTATATCATTGTCAGGCCAACTTATCACACTATGTTTTGCTATTATAAAAACATTAATTCATGGTAAAATACCTTAAAGATTTTATTTAATGACAAAATATGGAATTTTATTATTTATTTAGTTTATAATCTATTTCATCTTGCAACACCAACATATTAGTACAATAAACTTTAATAATTAATTAGATCATGCGTATAATTAGTTATTGATAAAACAATCAATAAATGTAGTGTAATTAAATTGTTAGTGAATGCAGTATAATTATTATGTTGATTGCTTTTGTACAGTATACATACAATAATTGTCAAAACTTTAATTTCACTTTATAAAAGGAAGAAAAGGATAATTGTTTAAGCAAATTCTGATGAAATAGAATCAAAATGCAACTTTTTTTGGTTTTACTATATAACGCTACACAATATAAATGTTTATTAAGATCTTATATTGCATGACATTGATACAAAAAGAAGTGATAGACATAAAATTATTTTTAGACTCATCCTCATTTATTTTCAATTACATTAATTTAAAATGTTTTTTTGAAAGGTATGATCATATATTTCTAATTCTTTTTTTTAAATAATATTATTATTATTCAGTCTTTCCAAAATAATGCATGTTTCAGATCTCCCACCTATTTATTTTACATAAAACTACAAAATTATACAATAAGTACCATCCCTACTTAATCCACATAGTTCCTAATTTAAATTAAACCATATTAGTTGAGATGGCTACCTGCCTTCTCCCTAACTGCAAACTTGAAATAATAAGTACTCATATCCACTTAACCCATATAATTATTAATTATAACTATCACAAAGGCTAAACATTATGCACTCAATTCCAATACTATCCACAGTTTTTTATGCATGTATGAATCTTGAAAAATGAAGAAACTTTTTTCGTAATTCCTTTTCTAATATTAAGCAGGGAAAACAATAAATAAAAATATAAAACAAGAAGACTTACTTTAGAAGCAATGTGGAAAAGCAGTACTCAATATCAGCTTGCACAAATGAAAAATTAGTTAACTTTTGTTATCTAATGGAAAAGAACAATCATAAAGATTACATAAGGTTAAACAAGAAAACTTTTGGGGATGCTAAGTGTAGTTACAAATTTTAGGGTAACATAAGGATGAGAAGAAAATGAGGTTACGATTTGTGGATTAGACTCATATTTCAAAGAAGGGCTAGTTTTCTACAATTTCTATGGGTATATTATTTTCATAGCCCAACTTATCACACTATATTTTGTATTTATAAAAACATTAATTCATAGTAAAATACCTTAAAGATTTTATTTAATTACAAAGTATGGAATTTTATTTTTGTATTTACCTTAGAATTTGTTTCATTTCACAACACCAACATATTAGTATAAGAAATTTAATATTAATTAGATCATGTGTACAATTTAGTATTTAATAATGCATATAATAAATGTAGTATAATAGACAGTAAATGAATGCAATATAAATATTATAGCGATTGCTTTTATACAGTATACATACAATAATTGTCAAAACTTTAAATCCATTTTATACGAGGGAAAAAAGTAATTTTTTAAGCAAATTCTAATAAATTAGAATCAAAATGCAACCTGTCACAGGTTTTACTATATAACACTACCTAACATTAATGTTTATTAAGATCTTATATTACATGACATTGATACACAAACGAATAACAAGTGATAAATATAAACTTATTTTTAGTATTTTTCTCATTTATTGTTAATTGCACTAATTTAAAATGTTATTAGAAAGGTATAACCATATTTTTCTAATTTTGTTTTTAAAAAATAATATTTTTCTTAGTCAGTCTTTTCAAAATGATACAAGTTTTAGATCTCCATCACTTTTTTTACCCATGTAAAACTGCAAATTTAAATGATAAGTACCATTCATACTAATCCATATAGCCCTTAATTTAAATTAAACTATATTAGTTTTAGAGACCTGCCCACCTCCTCCCTAACTGCAAATTTGAAACAATAAGTACCCATACCCTTTTAACCCATAATCCCTAATTACAATACTTACAAAGGCCAAACCTTATGCACTTTATTCCAGTACCACCCATAGTTTTTTATGCATGTCTGAATCTTCAAATATGAACAATTTATTTTTCTTAATTTCTTTTCTAATATTAAACAAGAAAGATAAACCCTAAAAATATGAAACAACAAGACTTATCTTAGAAAACAATTTAGATAAGCAATATCCAGTCTAAACCTACTCTAATGAGAGATTAGTTAGCTTTTGATAGTAAATGGAAAAGAACAATCTTTAAAGATTACACAAGGTAAAATAATAAAATCTTCGGGTGATGCTAACTGAGGCAATAGATTTTAGGGTAATATAATGACGAGAAGGAAATGAGATTATGATTTATGGATTGGACACATATTTCAAAGAAGAGTTGAGCTTGTACAACTTTTATGGGTCTATTATTTTCATAGGCCAATTTATCACAGTATATTTGGCAATTATGGCAATTATAAAAACACTAATTCAAGGTAAAATACCTTATAGATTTTATTTAATTAAAAAGTGTGGGATTTTATTATTTATTTACCTTAGAATCTATTTCATGGTGCAAAACCAACATGTTACTACAAGAAATTTAATAATTAATTAGGTCATGTGTACAATTTAGTATTTGATAAAACAATTAATGAATGTAGGAAAAATAAATAGTTAAGAAATGTAGTATAAATATTACGGTGATTGCTTTTATGTAATATACATATAATAGTTGTCAAAACTTTAGTTCCATTCTATACAAGAAAAACAAAAAGTAATTGTTTAAGCAGATTCTAATGAATTAGAATAAAATACTTTTTTTTTTTTTTTACAGTTTTTACTATATAATGCTACATAACATGAGTGTTTATTAAGATTTTATATTGCATGACATCGATACACGAATGAATAAGAAGTGGTAAACAAAAAATTATTTTTAGTATTATTCTCATTTATTTTCAATTACACTAATTTAAAAAGTTATTTGAAGTTATAGCCATATTTTTCTAATTCCTTTTTCGAAAAAAATAATATTTTTCTTTTTTAGTCTTTTTCAAATAATTCAAGTTTCGGATCTCCCACCTCTTCTTTTACCCATATAAAACTATGAATTTAAACAATAAGTATAATTCCCACTTAATTCACATTGTCCCCAATTTAAATTAAACCATATTAGTTTCAAATGGTTGTCCGCCTCCTCCCAAACTGCAAATTTGAACAATAAGCGCCAATCATCCACTTAATCCATGTGATCCCTAATTACAACTCTCTTAAAGGCTAAACCTCATGCACTTCATTCCAACACCACGCACAGTTTCTTATGCACGTCTAAGTCTTGAAATGTGAACAACTTATTTTTCTTAGTTCATTTTCTAATATTAAGTAAGGAAGATGATGCCTAAAAATATAAAACAATAAGACTTACTTTAGAAAGCAGTGCTAAGTCTAACCTTGCACAAATGAGAAATTAGTTCATTTTTTTTGTAGCAAAAGGGGAAAAAACAATCTTAAAGATTACACAAGATTATACAAGAAAATCTTTAAGGGATGTCAACTATGGCTACAAATTTTAGGGTAACATAAGGATGAGAAATAAATGAGGTTATGATTTGTGGGTACGATTCATATTTCAAAGAAAGGTTGGGCTTCTACAATTTCTACGGGTATATTATTGTCATAGGCCAACTTAACACAATATTTTTTGCTATTATAAAAATATTAGTTCATAGTGAAATACCTTATATATTTTTTTAATTACAAATTATGGAATTTTATTATTTACTTATTTACCTTAGAATCTATTTCATGTCAAAACACCAACATATTAATACAAGAAATTTAATAATTAATTAGATCATGTGTACAATTTAATATTTGATAAAAACAGTCAACACATATAGTATAAATAAACAATCAACGAATGTATTATAAATATTATGGTGATTGCTTTTATACAGTATACATGCAATAATTGTCAAAACTTTAATTCCATTTTATAGAAGGAAGAAAATAGTTGTTTAAGCAGATTCTGATACATTAGAATCAAAATGCAACTTTTCACAGGTTTTACTACATAACGCTGCACAATATTAGTGTTTATTAAGATCTTATATTATATGATATTAATACACAAGTGAAAAAGAAGTGATAAACATAAAATTATTTTTAGTATTATTCTCATTTATTTTCCATTACACTTATTTAAAAAGTTATTTTAATGGCATAACCATATTTTTCTAATTCATTTTTTGAAAAAAAATAATCTTATACTTGTTCAGTCTTTCTAAAATAATACATGTTTCAGATCCCCCACCTCTTCTTTTACCTATATAAAAGTGCAAATTTAAATAATAAGTGCCTGTCCCACTTAATTCACGTTGTCCCTAATTTAAATTAACCCATATTAGTTTTAGACGCTTGTCCTCCTCCTACCTAACTGCGAATTTGAAACAGTAAGTACCAATCATCCTCTTAACCCATATATTCCTTACTTACAACTCTCTGCGAATTTGAAACAATAAGTACCAATCATCCTCTTAACCCATATAATCCTTACTTACAACTCTCTTAAAGGCTAAACATTATGCACTTGATTCCAATACCATACATAGTTTTTTATGCACATCAGAGTGTTGACATATGAACAACTTTTTTCTTAATTCATTTTCTAATATTAAGTAAGGAAGATAATGCCTAAAAATATAAAATGATAAGACTTATTTTAGAAAGCAGTACTAAGTCTTAGTTTGCACAAATGAGAAATTAATTAATTTTTAGTAGCAAATGAAAAAGAACAATCTTAAAGATTACACAAGGTTAAACAAGAAAACCTTCAGGGGATGCTAATTGAGGCTATAAATTTTAGGGTAACATAAGAATGAGAAATAAATAAGGTTACAATTTATGGATTAGACTCATATTTCAAAGAAGGGTCGGACTTCTATACTTTCTATGGGTATATTACTGTCATATGCCAACTTAATACAGTATATTTGGCTATTATAAAAATATTAATTCATAGTAAAATACCTTAAAGATTTTTTCTAATTACAAAAATGGAATTTTATTATTTATTTACCTTAAAATCTATTTCATGTTAAAACACCAACATATTAGTACAATAAATTTAATAATTAATTAGATCATGTGTACAATTTAATATTTGATAAAACAATCAATAAATATAGTATAAATAAATAGTTAATGAATGTAGTATAAATATTATGGTGATTGCTTTTATATAGTATACATACAATAATTGTCAAAACTTTAATTTCATTTTATAGAAGGAAGAAAGGGGTAGTTGTTTAAGAAGATTCTGATAAATTAGAATCAAAATGCAATTTTTCACTGGTCTTACTACATAATGCTACGCAATTGTTTATTAAGATCTTATGTTATAAGATGTTGATACACAAATGAATAAGAAGTGATAAACATAAAATTATTTTTGGTCTTATTCTTACTTATTTTCTATTACACTTATTTAAAATGTTATTTGAAAGGTACAACCACTTTTTTCTAATTCCTTTTTCAAAACGGTAATGTTATTCTTATTCAGTCTTTTCCAAATAAAACAAGTTTCAGATCTCCCACCTCTTTTTTTTTTTACCTATATAAACCTATGAAATTAAATAATAAGCACCATATAATCCCTAATTGAAATTAAGCCATTTTAGTTTCAAACGGCTACCTGCCTCCTCCATAATTGCAAATTTAAAATAATAAGAATTCATACCCATTTAGCCCATATAATCCCTAATTACAAAACTCAAAATGTCTAAACCTTATACACTTGATTCTAATATCACCCACAGTTTTTTATGCACATCTAAATCTTGAAATATGAACAATTTTATTTTCTAAATTCCTTTTCTAGTATTATGCAAGAAAGATAATGCCAAAAAAAAATATAGAAAACAAGAAGACTTACCTTAGAAAGTAGTGCATAAAAGCAGTACTCAATCTAAGTCTGCACAAATGAGAAATTAGTTAACTTTTGGTAGCAAATGGAAAAGAACAATCTTAAAAATTACATAAAGTTAAACAAAAAAACCTTTGGGGATACTAACTGCAGCTATAAATTTTAGGGTAACATAAGGATGAGAATGATATGAGGTTACGATTTATGAATTAGACTCATATTTCAGAGAAGGGCCGATCTTCTACAATTTCTAGGGGTATAGTATTGTCATAGGACAACTTATCTCACTATAGTTGGCAATGATAAAAACAGAATTCACAGTAAAATTTCTTATAGATTTTATTTAATTACAATGTATGGAATTTTATTATTTATTTACCTTAGAATCTATTTCATCTTGCAACACCAACATATTTGTTCAAAAAATTTAATAATTAATTAGATCATGTGTGCAATTTAATATTTAGTAAAATAGATAATAAATGCAATATAATAAACAGTTAACGAATGCAATATAAATATTATGGTTATTGCTTTTACACAATATACATACAATTATTATAAAAACTTTAATTCCATTTTATACAAGGAAACAAAAGTAATTTTTTATGCAAATTTTTAAGAATCATAATCAAAATGCAACTTTCACAGGTTTTACTATATAACGTTACATAATATTAGTGTTTATCAAGATCTTATATTACATGACATTGATACAAAAATGAATAAGAGGTGATAAACATAAAATTATTTTATATATTATTCTCATTTATTTTCAATTATACTAATTTAAAATGCTATTTAAAAGGTATAACCATATTTATCTAATTCTTTTTTTTTGAAAAAATAATGTTATTCTTATTTAGTCTTTTCAAAATAATATAAGTTTAAGATCTCCTACCTTTTTCTTACCCATATAAAATTGCAAATTTAAATAATAAATACCATTCCCACTTAATCCACATTGTCCCTAATTTAAATTAAACCATATTATGCATATATGAATCTTAAAATATGAATAATTTATTTTTTCTAATTACTTTTCTAATATTAAGCACGAGAGGTAATGCATAAAAAATATAAACAACAAGACTTAACATAGAAAGTAGCGCAAAAAACCAATGCTTAGTCCTAGCCGGCATAAACAAAAAATTAGTTAACTTTTGGTAGCAAACGAAAAGGAACAATCTTAAAGATTACACAAAGTTAAACAAGAAAACCTATGGAAGATGCTAAGTGCGACAAGATATTTTAGGATAACATAAGGATGAGAAGACAATGAGGTTACGATTTATGGATTGGACACATATTTCAAAGAAAGGGTAGACGCTTACAATTTCAATGGATATATTATTGTCATAGGCCAACTTATCACACTATATTTTTAAATTATAAAAATATTAATTCATAGCAAAATACCTTATAGATTTTATTTAACTACAAAGTGTGGAATTTTATTATTTACATACCTTAGAATCTATTTCATGTTTCAACACCAACATATTAATACAAGAAATTTAATATTTAAGTAGATCATGTGTACAATTGAGTATTTGATAAAACAATTAGTGAATGTTGTATACATAACAAACAGTTAATGAATGTAGTATTAAACATTATGGTAATTGCTTTTATACAGTATACATATAATAAGTATCAAAACTTAATTCCATTTTATACAAGGAAAAAAAAGGTAATATTTTAAGCAGATTCTGAACAATTAGAATCAGAATGCAACTTTTCGCATGTGTTTACTATATAATGCTGCATAACATTAGTGTTTATTAAGATCTTATATTATATGACATTGATACACAAATGAATAAGAGGTGGTAAACATAAAATTATTTTTAGTATTATTCTCATTTACATTCAATTACACTAATTTAAAAGATTATTCGAAAGGTATAACCATATTTTTCTAATTCATTTTTTGAAAAATAATATTATTCTTATTTATTCTTTTCAAAATAATATAAGTTTTAGATCTCCAATCTCTTTTTTTACCAATATAAACTGTAAATTTAAATAATAAGTATCATTCCCTCATAACCCACATAGTCCGTAATTTAAATTAAATAATATTAGTTTTAGACGACTGTCTATCTCCTCTCCAACTACAAATTTGAAACAATAAGTACTCATACTTAACCCATGTAATCTATAATTACAATACTCACAAAGGCTAAACCTTATGCACTCGATTCCAATACCGTCCACAATATTTTATGCACGTTTGAATCTTGAAATATTAATAATTTTTTTTCTTAATTCCTTTTCTAATATTAATCAATAGAGATAATGCCTAAAAATATAAAACAACAAGACTTACCTTGGAAAATAGCACAAAAATGCAGTACTCAATCTAAGCATGCACAAATAAGAAATTAGTTAGCTTTTGGTAGCAAAAGGAAAAGAAGAATCTTAAAAACTACACAAGTTTAAATAAGAAAATCATTGGGGGATGCTAAGTGCAACCATAGATTTTAGGGTAACACAAGGATGAGAAGGAAATGAGGTTACGATTTGTGGATTGGAAACATATTTCAAAGAAGGCTTATGGGTGTATTATTATCATAGGCCAATTTACCACATTGTATTTTACAATTATAAGAACATTAATTCATTATAAAATACCTTATAGATTCTATTTAATTACAAAGTATGGAATTTTATTATTTATCTTACTATCTACTTCATGTTGCAAGACCAACATATTAGTACAAGAATTTCAATAATTAATTGGGTCTTGTGTATAATTCAGTATTTGATAAAACAGTTAATGAATCTAGTGTAAATAAACAGTTAATGAATGTAGTATAAATATTATAATGATTACTTTTGTACAATATACATATAATAATTGTCAACACTTTAATTCCTTTTTATGCAAGAAAAACAAAGGGTAATTGTTTAAGCAGATTCTGATAAATTAGAATCAAAATGCAAGTTTCCAAAGGTTTTACTATGTAATGCTGCATAATATTAGTGTTTATTAAGAACTTATATTACGTGATATTGATATAAATAAATAAGGATAAACATAAAATTATTTTTAGTATTATTCTCATTTATTTTCTCTTCCACTAATTTAAAATGTTATTTGAAAGGTATACCATATTTTTCTAATTCCTTTTTGAAAAAAAAAATATTATTCTTATTCAGCTTTTTTAAAATAATATAAGTTTAAGATCTTCCAATTCTTTTTTTACCCATATAAAACTGCAAATTTAAGCAATAAGTACAATTCCCACTTAATTCACGTAGTCTCTCATTTAAATTAAAACATATTAGTTTCAAACGACTATCTGCCTCCTCCCTAATTGCAAATTTAAAACAATAAATACCTATATCCCCTTAACTCACATATAATCCCTAATTACAACACTTTTAAAGGCTAAATTTTATGCACTTAATTCCAATAACACCTACAGTTTTTATGCATGTCTGAATCTTTAAATATGAACAATTTGTTTCTTTCAATTCCTTTTTTAATATTAAGTAAGGGAGATAATGGCTAAAAATATAAAACAATAAGACTTACCTTAGAAAGCAGTGTAGAAAAGCAGTACTAATTCTAAGCTTGCACAAATGAGGAATTAATTAATTTTTTATAGCAATAAAAAAGAACAATCTTAAAAATTACATAAGGTTAAACAAGAAAATCTTTAGGGGATGCTTAGTGCATTTACAGATTTTAGAGTAACATGAGGATGTGAAGGAAATGAGGTTATGATTTGTGGATTGGACGCATATTTCAAAGAGGGGTCGCGCTTCTACAATTTCCTTGGGTATATTATTGTCATAGGCCAACTTGTCACACTATATTTTGCAAATATAAAAGCATTAATTCATAGAAAATATCTTATAGGTTTTACTTTATTACAAAGTATGGAATTTCATTGTTTATTTATCTTAAAATCTATTTCATGTTGCAAAACCAACATATTAGTACCAAAGATTTAATAATTAATTAGATCATGTGTATAATTTAGTATTTGATAAAACAGTTAATGAATATAGTATAAATAAATAGCTAATGAATATAGTATAAATAAATAGCTAATGAATGTAGTATAAATATTTTGGTCATTTCTTTTATACAATATGCATACAATAATTGTCAAAACTTTAATTTCATTTTATACAATATTTTTTTTCAAGCAAATTTTGATGAATTAGAATCAAAATGCAACTCTTCACAGTTTTTACTTTATAACGCTGCATAATATTATTTTTTATTAACATCTTATATTACAGATTTTTTATACAAAAATGAATAAGAAGTGATAAACATAAAATTATTTTTAGTCTTATTCTTATTTATTTTCAATCACATTAATTTAAAATGTAATTTGAAAGGTATAACCATATTTTTCTAATTCATTTTTTAAAAGAAATTATTCTTATTCATTCTTTTCAAAATGATATATGTTTTAGATATCTCATCTCTTTTTTTACACATAAAACTGCAAATTTAATAATAAATATCATTCCCACTTAATCCATATAGTCCTTAATTTAAATTAAACTATATTAGTTTCAAAAGGTTGCCTACCTTCTTTTTAACTACAAATTTGAAACATTAAGTATTCATATCTACTTAGCCCGTATAATTTCTAATTACAACTCCCATATCTACTTAGCCCGTATAATTCCTAATTACAACTCCCACAAAGGCTAAACCTTGTGCACTCAATTCCAATACACCTCCCGTATCAAATTTATTAACTTTTGATAGCCAATGGAAAAGAACAATTTTAAAAATTACATAAAATTAACTAAGAAAACCTTTGGGGGATGCCCAGTGTGGAAATATATTTTAGGGTAACATAACGATAAGAAGGCAATGAGGTTACAATTTGTGGATTGGACACATATTTCAAATGAGGGCTAGGCTTCCACAATTTCTATGGTATATTGTTGTCATATGCCAATTTATCACACTATATTTTGCAATTATGAAAATATTAATTCACGGTAAAATACCTTATTGATTTTATTTAATTATAAAGTATGAAATTTTATTATTTATTTACCCTAGAATCTATTTCATGTTGCAACACCAACATATTAGTGCAAGAAATTTAATAATTAATTAGATCATGTGTACAATTTAGTATTTGATAAAAATAACTAATGAATACAGTATAAATATTGTGGTGATTGTTTTTATATAATATACATACAAAAATTGTCAAAATTTTAATTTCATTTTGCACAAGGAGAACAAGGGATAATTTTTTTACGCAAATTCTGACGAATTAGAATCAAAATACAACTTTTCACATGTTTTACTTTATAACACTACAAAATATTAGTGTTTATTAAGATCTTATATTACATGACAGTGATACACAAATGAATAAAAAGTGATAAGCATAAAATTGTTTTTAATCTTATTCTCATTTATTTTCAATTATACTAATTTAAAATGTTATTTGAAAGGCATAACTATATTTTTCTAATTCCTTTTTTAAAAAATATTATTATTCTTATTCAATCTTTTCAAAATAATATAAGTTCCAAATCTCCTACCTATTTTTTTACCCATATAGAACTGTAAATTTAAACAATAAGTGTCATTCCCACTTAACCCACATTGTGCCAAATTTAAATTAAACCATATTAGTTTCATATGGTTGTCTGCCTCCTTCCTAACTATAAATTTTAAATAGTAAGTACTCATACCTACTTAACCTATATAATCCCTAATTACAACACTCATAAACGCAAAAACCTTATGCACTCCACCCATAGTTTTTTATGCAAGTCTAAATCTTGAAATGTGAACAATTTATTTTTTTAATTCCTTTTCTAATATTAAGCAAGCAGGACAATCCCTAAAAATATAGAAACAAGAAGACTTACCTGAGAAATTAGCACAGAAAAGCAATACTTAATCTAAACCCGCGCAAATGAGAAATTAGTTAATTTTTGGAGCAAATGGAGAAGAAGAATCTTAAAGATTACACAAGTTTAAACAAGAAAATCTTTGGGGATGCTAAATGTGGCTACAGAATTTACAATCGTTATACTATGCCTAAACCACTATGCTATATGGTTCGGGTGCCCAAAAATGTGTGCAAAGATTAAAAGCATGCAGAGATCATATGTTTACAATTCAAATTTCTTTTTTTTTCTTTTTTTTTATTTTGAAATTTTATTATTCTTTTCTCTTTATTCCTCTTGTTGGCCCTTGAGCACTAATAAAGGAGTTGAACTGGTGGAAAGCTAAAAAATTTGGAGGGAAGATGAGATGTTTAGAGATTAGAAGAAGAGTAGAAAGAAAGAACACACAATGTTAATAGTGATTCGGGTGTTAACAAACCTTATATTCACTTCTTAATTCTTTACAATTGGGTGTTTTACTCAACTCAAGGTGGTGTTTTCAAGCTCACACTAAACTTGTACAATGTGTTTTGATGACTGACACATAACATTGCAATTTATGTTTCTAGACTCACACAAAACCTACCTCAAGTGTTTTACAAAGGCTCACACTTTAATCTATTATAAGAGTTTTAACAGTTATACTAACTCTCAAACCCAAATACAGTGGTGTTTAATACTTACACCCAACAACAATAACTCACAAATAAAGAATAAGAAGTTGTGAAGTAAATTTGCAAGAGTTTAGCTATAATTAATGAAATTTTCTTGCATTCATGTCTGTTTGGTGGAGTATTTATAGGCAACAACCACCAAAGAGACTTTACTAATAAACTATGCCTAAATCTCTAAGGTAAACTAGATAAATTTTGCATTAAATGCTTGTCAGACTAATTTTGCAGTCATGACTAGAATTTCACTGTCGCAAATTTCTAATTTGCACTAAAAAAACTAAAATCGTGGTAGAGAATCTTGTTTTGTGTTTAACAGCTAGTCCATGTGGTGTGTTGCGATTGGTATTCCAAGAAATATAACTATTGTGTTTGACTAACCAATGAAAAGTCGTGGTCGCGATTGAGGTCCTTCTTAGGCTCAACAGGTACAGTGAATCCTTCTATTTGGTGAGGAGAAATCACTCCCATGAGTAGTGGTTGCGACATGTTATTTGCCTTTGCAAATTTTGATATCACAACAGTCATCTTGAACACTTGGCATGTTATGGTTGCAGACTTGGTTCCCTCCATTCAGTTATAAAATTCGTGATTGTTAATAAAATGATGAAAATAAAAGATTATATTAGATGAATATTGTATTGATAGGTAATAATAAATATTTATTTATAAAGTAATAAATATTTATCACATATGTGATAAATAAATGGCAATATTAGTGCATTTTGGACATCCGGACCATCAATTCCATGATGTAATTGCCCAAATTTTAGGATAACATATGGATGAGAAGGAGATGAGGTTACAATTTGTAGATTGTACTCGTATTTCAAAGAAGGGTTGGGCTTCAACAGTTTAATATGAGTATATTATTGTCATAGGCCAACCTATTATATTATATTTTGTTATTATAAAAATAATAATTCACAATAAAATACCTTATAGATTTTATTTAATTACAAAGTATGAAATTTTATTATTTATTTACCTTATAATCTATTTATATTGCAACACCAACATATTAGTATAAGAAATTTAATAATTAATTAGATTATATATACACTTTAGTATTTGATAAAACAGTTAATTAATGTAATATAAATAAATAGTTAATGAATGTAGTATAAATATTATGATGAATTCTTTTATACAACATACATACAATAATAGTCAAAATTTTAATTCCATTTTATATAAGAAAAAAAAGGGGTAATTTTTATGCGTGTTTTGATGAATTAGAATCAAAATGCAACTTTTTACATGTTCTACTTAGTGTTAATTAAGATCTTATATTATATGATATTGATACACAAATGAATAAGTAATAAATATAAGTTGATTTTTAGCCTTATATACATTTTTGTGAAGTATTGATATAATAAATTTTACAAATAATTTTTGGGTTAAATTTTGAAATGTAATTATAATTTATAAAATGATTATTATAGCACGAGGAGGTCCAACTAGTTTTAATAATTTGGGAAAAAAAATTGATAAGTACATACATGTTTTAGGGTATTTTGATGCACGCCTGCAATTATGCCTCTAAATAAAAACCAGTTAAGGGTTTTATTTTATTTTATTTTTTTCCTAGGGGAGGAAATGGAACAACCACTCCGTGGATTGAGAAATCTGCATGGGATAAAATAGCTCATTAATCAGTAATGCAAACTTCTACTAACAAAAAATAATAATCGGAAAGAGATTAATAAGGTTTTTGAAAACACATACTTGCATGATATATATATATAAATATTAAAACAAGAAGTAGATTTGCAAAAGAACTACACGGCCAGAATAATTAATTAATCATCAGCCCAATGTTAAAAGTAATCAAACCCGATGTTGAAACTCAACTAAACTCCAAGTTAAGCTTATAACAAGACAGAATCTTTTCCCCTTTTGACTTGTAGCTTAGATTAAACCAAATGGACAAGCCAAGATACATAGCCAACCATTAATATATTTTCAACTTTTTGAATTAAAGTTGTTGCTTATTATTCCATGATACATGTTATGGGTATGCATCTTATAGGCATTTTTAAACACCAAGATTAAAATCTAACCAGAAAAATGGAATGCTTTATAAATAGAAGCAGAACTCCCATCCATATTTCAATAAAAAAATCTTTTCTTCATCCACGAAACTGTTGCATTCAAGGTGAATTCTGACTTTATTTTGAACCTATTTATCATATTGTCTTATCATTCGGTAGAAGTAGAAAAGATCAATACGATGTTTCCTTTTATTTATTTAAATAACTTGCTGCAAACTCACGCTTTACGTGAATTGCAGTATAAAAATTTTTTATAAAATAATTAAGAAAATTATTATCATATTTTTATTTTATATATAAAAATATCTAAACAAAAATTTTTAAATTAATATTATTTAAATTATTTTTATTTTGTCATTTAATTTAGATAATTAATTATTTTTTATTTATTTTAAAATACTTTTGTTTCATTATATATATTTTATTTTTTATATATTTCCTTTTAATTAGTTATTTTATAGTTTTCAACTAATTAATTAATACAATAATAATAGTATAGAGTTGTTAGTCACTAATTTATTAATATTAATTTAACAAATAACAAACATTTGTCATAAATAATTTTTATAATGAACTTAATAAATGATAAACATTCATCATATCAATCAATGGAAATATTTAGTTCAATTGATACATACGTTTAATAAGTTGTCATTTCAAATATTGTACTCTTACTAAATTCATACAAAATTGATTTATTATTATAATTGCTAAAATTTAAATACATCATTTTTTTCAATAAATTCAAAGAAAATAAATAAATCAACTAAATTATACTTAATTATTTAAAATAAAATAAAATTATTTCACTTTGTTAATAATTATTTCGTGTCACATTAAAAGATAAATAACTTACATTTATCATGAAATTCAAGTATCAATATACAAACCAAACAGTAAAATATTTTTAGGAATGCAATTATATTTATAAGGATTAATGCACTAATAAGTAACTTAAATAAAAAATATTTTAATGAATCAATGAATGAATAAATCAAAGATTAATTAATGCAACGTTACAAATCAATAAATGAATGAATTAACTTTTTGTCATATGACTTAAACAAAATTAAACTCAAAAATTTTTTATCACATCAACATATTGGTTTGTTTTTACTTTGGCTATATATATATATAATAGCTATTAACACTTGGAAATCTAGTTAAATTTCACTTCCATTATTTGACATTTTAGTACTAAATATTTTTATAAATTAATAAGGAACCAATTTTAAGTTATTTGATACATTAGTATTAAACGGTTTGCAAACTTCATAAGGATTATTGTAAATTTAATAACGACACGTTAATATAAATCTATATCAATTCATAGCTTTGTAAAGTTTGTTAAACAGTTTCCAAAATTACTCTTCAATTTGGATTATGGTAAGAATAACCAAAATCTAAACGACTACCAAAACACTTATTAGTCTTTATATATATATATATATATATATATATATATATATATATATATATATATTTATTTATTTATTTATTTATTTATTTATATGTTATGATGTTCTCTTATTTCATATCATAATTACAATTTTAATACTTTTTTGTAATTTGACTTGGAACATGGTTTCCTATATTAATGATAATTTTTTTGAGATATTTTTTTTCTTATTTTTAAAGATATTTTCTTAATAAATATATTTTTATGATAACTCCAAGTTGAGGAAAATTAAATATAAAATGATGACTGTTTATAAAATTATGTTGTATTATAGATAATTATATGCAAATTAAAATTAAATATACTATCTCTATATATTAACAATTTTTTTAATATTATGAGATCCAAATTTTTATACTAAATATGAAGTCTATTTACCGCATGAAATCTTCTCATATAAATAATTATATATAGTATTATTTAGAGGAATTTCAATATTTACTATTAAAATATTAGTTATAATTGATAAATAAAAAAATATAAAGACATATACAAAAAATGAAATATATAAAGAAGTCCTATTGTAATACCAATTTTATTGTAATAATTATATTTTTCATATTTGATAAGTTTAATTGTCTATGAATAATTTAAAAATTTTAAAATCTAAATAAAAATAAAAATACTAAATAATTTAAAGAAAACTTTAAAAATGAAAACACTCGCAACGCACATGCTCAAAAAACTAATGTGTGTGTGTATATATATATATATCTAACAAATTATTTAAACTATTTAGAATAAAAACTTAAAAAAATTCAAAATTTAATTACATGAGCTGATACTTTTATTTTATATTCCATTTAATCTCCTTTTCTACTTAATTAAATTTGTTATATACTTTTATATAAAGAATTTTACTTTTATATTTAAATTTATGAATTTTTAAATTTAAATTTATAATTTATAGAATCTCTTAATATCTCATTAAAAAAAAAATTTCTCTCAATGTCTCCTTAAATTTTAATTTTTATATTTTAAATAATAAATTATTTAAATAAAAGCTTTAAGAAAATTTAAAAAATCAATTATAGGAGTTTAATTAAGATGATATTTTTTTTTTTTTATTCAATTTAAACTCATTTTTACTTAATTAAATTTATCATATACTTTTTATGATAATTTTAAAATTTAAAAACTTATAATTTATAAATCTCTCATTTAAAAAAATTTCTTTCAATCTCTCCTTAAAGACTTAATTTATATATTTGAATAATAGATTATTTAAATCATTTAAAATAAAAAAATTTAAAAAAATATTCAAAAAATCAATTATATGATATTAAAAATCAATTATATGATATTAACCTGAATATTTCTAAAAAATTTATTCTTGAAATAAAAATTAAGAATTTATCTACCTTATTTAGTTAGTAATAAAATTTATCTTTTTTTATATTATCATCAGGTTGATTGAGTCAGGTCACAAGTTGACCCATTCAGTCAATCTAAGTCAACTCCATGAAGTTGACATTTACCAGACTCAATCCAAAAATTTTTGGGTCATTTTAAATTCGGATAATTTTGAATTTTTTAGATTTGACTCAGATTCATATCACATTTTATCAAACAAATTTAGATTGATTTTTTAAGTTGGATAAAAAACTACCACATCTATTGAAAACTCATTGCTATAGAAAATAGACAAAGGGATAACCATGTACTTGATACATTAACAACCAATTTTTGGATATTTCCTGCAAATACTTTGAGCCGTTTGATTGTTCTATTCATAATCATTTTACTAGGAAAGTAAATTTATGGGTAAATAATTCCACACTTGTAAGATTTTTATGTTTGATTAGATATAAAATATTTTGAGAAATTCAAAACTAAGATTTGTTTATTTGTACATAGGATAATTTAAAGAAATCAACATAACTTACTACCATACCTCTAATTCAATTACATATTTTTATTTAATTAATCTACACAAAAAGTCTTATACAATAAAATTTATCATAGTGATCAATTCATGAAATATAATTTAATATATATTATTATAATAAATAATAAATAAAATAATTTAATTTAATATAATTTATAATTTAAATTAATATAATAGTATAATACTATTATAAATATTATAATATAATATAATTCAAAGTATTATTGAACAGTACTAAAATAATTATTCTCTTATCTTAAAAAATACTAAATAATTATAATATACTAATAATTCAAATATATAGTCTATGGTAATAAAAATTTAAGAAAATCTAAAACTAATTTAATAACTCAATAAGCTAATAAGAGACTATAGTTTTTTGTAGTTCAATAATTATTTGAATTAAAATTGAATGATAATCTATATTCATAGTTTTGATTAGAATTGTCTTAAACAAATATATAAGTTTTAGTTTAGTAAATAAAAATATATGTAAGGTTATATATGTTTATATATTACATTCATTAAGGGTATATTTATTAATATACAATTATATAATTTTCAATAGTTTTGAGAAAATATTTTTCCATGTAGATGAGAAAGTAAAGATGAAATATAACTTTTTCAAGCATGCAACTTTGCTAAGATAGACCAAACACGGAAATTCATTGAGATTGCATCAACTAAACACCTCTATTTAAAGAAGATGATATTTATTGGTTGACTCTCATTATGTAGCAGTGCTTCAGTTTTTCTTTCGCTTCAGCTTCCTGTGTGATTGTAGTAGATATAAGAATGAGTGATTGTGGGAGTAAACTCAAATTGAAATGTACGTTCTAAATTAATAAAAAAATAATAATAATTTGGTCTTATTTAGAGTTCGGTCACAAATTCAGGGGGTAAATTGCACCTTTCTCCTTTATGATTTTGCAGGCTAATTGCAAAAGAAATACATGAGCTACCCTTTTTACAAATCTGCCATCAACTTCTAATCAATATATATAATTAAATTTTGGTCTTAGAATTTATTTGAAACAATAGCTTTATCATTTATTAAAATTACAGTTTGTATGAGATAATAGTTTGTTATTTATCAAATTAATTATTTGACAACTTAACGATTGAAGTCTCTATTAATTTGACATATAAAATTAACTAATTAAAAATTATAAATAAAAATAAAAATATAACAAAAGAAATTATAATTGGCAAAATAACTTGTTATTTAATAAACTAATTATTTGACAAATAAATAATTAGAATCTCTATTAGTTTGACATATACATTTAACTAATTAAAAAACTATAAATAGAAATAAAAATATATTAACTCAAATTATAAAATTGACAAGATAAAAACTTACTATTTACCAGACTAATTATTTATAATAAATACATGATTAAAATCTCTATAAGTAAACAACTATAAATAAAAATAAAAACATACTAAGAGAAAATACAAAATTCGCAATTATATAAAATAAGGTTAAAATAATATATATATAATTTAAAAATATTATTTATTTCTGTAATAAATACATTAATTTATTAATATTTATAAATATATTTTTAATAATATATTAAACTATAGGTCGCATAACATGCAGATCAACAACTAGTTTTTATAAATTCATACATTAATTTTTTTTAATTTTTTGTTATTCTATTATCAATTCAAATTTCAAACAAATCTAAAATTTACATTATTATTTTATCATGCCACAAAGAAAAGATATGTTATATATAAAAATTAGTTGAATAAAATGTTCAAAGGATCTTAATTTTTCTATGTATACATAATTTCTTCTTTACTAATAATTTCAAGAAATCTATACTTCATCTTTTTCATGGCTTAGCATATTTGATTGTATATATATCTTCAACTATAAATAAAAATAAAAACATACTAAGAGAAAATACAAAATTAGTAATTATACAAAATAAGGTTAAAAATAATATATATATATATATATATATATATATATATATATATATAATTATATATAATTTAAAAATACTATTTATTTTTGTAATAAATATTTTAATTTATTAATATTTATATATATTTTTTAAATAATATATTAAAGTATAGATCGCATAACATGCAGATCATCAACTAGTTTTTATAAATTCATACATTAATTTTTTGTTATTCTATTATCAATTCAAATTTCAAACAAAACTAAAATTTACATTGTTAATTTATCATGCCAAAAAGAAAAGTGTGTTATATATAAAAATTATTTGAACAAAATTGTTGGACTAGGTTATTCAAACCTAAGTCAAGACTCTCTTTTGATCTTGACAATATAGATTGAAAGGTTTTAATATCAATTTTAAGTGTTGTTTTTGTAGTTATTAAGATAGAATCTCATTAGGAGTTGAATAGAAGTGATTAGAAGCAAGAAACTCCAAGTATGAAATTCTGCCTTCGAAATTAGCGACCGCGAATTTCAGAAACAACATCTTCATGTTAGACAGACGATTTCACGGTGACAATAGCGACCGCGAACAGAAAAATAGCGACTGCGAATTTGAAATAGTGACCGCGAACTTTTATATCCGTTAGAAAACTAGCCGTTAGACACTGTTTAAAAATAGCGACCGCGAATTGCAGAGTCTCGACCGCGAATTTCGTCTGACGAACATTTAATGCAAGATATGTTTGGCACAACTTGGATTTTTGGACATAGTTTATTTGTAACGTCTCTTTGGTGGTTATTGCCTATAAATACACCACCAAATAGACTTGAAAAAAAGATGATAACCATTTGATATGTGCCAAAACTCTTTCTAAGTTAATTCTCATCTTTAATTCTTTATTTCTTTGTATATAGTTTGGTGTGAGCTTTAAACATCTTTTGGGTTGGGTTTGAGAGTTAGCCTTGTATATAAAACTCTTGTAAAGGTTTTAGTGTGAGCCTT